>JAVTVY010020754.1:0-81530 GCA_036873755.1 Hanleya hanleyi
TTTTATTGATGTTAATTTCCTTCAAATAGCCAGTCAAATTAGAATTTTAAAGAGGTCATACATTGCACTTCTCCTAATATGCACCATGGAATATGTATAGAGCTATGACATCACCAAACCTGTAAATTTTATGATCAGATAATGTTTTATGTTCAGCCATAGCAACACGTGTAGTGTTTGACTTGGATATATGAAGATGGGACTATCAAGCTGGATATAATTAATCACTAGCTTCACACTCAGTCAATGCTTTGGAAAAAATATGTGGGAGGGATACGCAAAAAACAAATTGTAATTTGTTATTTATTTTTGTGGCCATGGAAGCCATTGGTTGAAATGGGTTTTGTGGTATCCCAAGCACATAAAGTTACTTTGTGTATTTTGTTCAATTTCAGAGTATTTATGGTGCTCTCAATGTGCTGGCCTCAAGCTCTGGTTTCTGTTTGGGTAGCAGCAACTGGATTATCCAATCAGAATACGAGAAGGTATTTTCTTCTGCCTTGACAAATGTTTTACTTTGCCACATTACCATGCATTCACAGTGCGGTTCTAGAATTTCTTTGGACATATTAGATGTATTGGTTAAGGGCGAAACCTAAGGTTTTCATATTTTCCTTTTCATATTCTCCTACATGCTTCAAAGAAGATATCTCAAGCCTGATGACATGGCCGATTTCAGAAATAGAATTCTCATCACTTCTCTGCCCTTGTTGTCCCCCGCCGCAACGCGGCCGGGGGCTTTAAAATGGTTCTTGCTTCTATGTGTCCGTGCATGCACGGACATGTCCGTGCAAATACTTCGTAAGCAATAACTTCTAAATGCTTTGTCGGATTCCTCCGAAATTTGGCATCTGCATTCTTTGCGACAAGACGTCTCTTGGTATTACGCTTCAGCAAGATCCGCCTGTAGGTGGCGCCACTGGGGTCTTGCTTCTATGTGTCCGTGCATGCACGGACATGTCCGTGCAAATACTTCGTAAGCAATAACTTCTAAATGCTTTGTCGGATTCCTCCGAAATTTGGCATCTGCATTCTTTGCGACAAGACGTCTCTTGGTATTACGTTTCAGCAAGATCCACCTGTAGGTGGCACCACTGGGTCTTGTTCCAATCTTTAGTGCATGTCCGTGCAAATACTTCGTAAGCGATAACTCCTAAATGCTTTGTCGGATTCCTCCGAAATTTGGCATATGCATTCTTTGCGACAAGACGTCTGTTGGTATTACGTTTCAGCAAGATCCGCCTGTAGGTGGCGCCACTGGGTCTTGTTCCAATATTTAGTGCATGTCCGTGCAAATACTGCGTAAGCGATAACTCCTAAATGCTTTGTCGGATTCCTCCGAAATTTGGCATCTGCATTCTTTGCGACAAGACGTCGCTGGTATTACGTTTCAGCAAGATCCGCCTGTAGGTGGCGCCACTGGGTCTTGTTCCAATCTTTAATGCATGTCCGTTCATGTTTGTTCAAATCCTTCGCGAGCGATAACTTTCGAACAATTTGTCGGATTTCTTCGAAATTTGGTAAATGCATTCCCTGCGACAAAACACCGTTGGTGATGCGTTTCAGCAAAATCCACCCGGAGGTGGCGCCACTAGAGTTCATTCCATTATTCCATGCTGCAAGTGATAACTTTCTGGGTAACATGAGAAACGTTGCGGCTCATCGGATTCTTCTCAAATTTGGCATGCATTTACCATGACAGGAGCTGTTGCTTGGGATTGCCTTTCGCTCACTTGCACTCACAGGTGGCGCCACCTGGTGGCAACATCACAAATTCGTTTCCGGGTAATAACTTGAGAACTGACCTGTGACCATCGGATTCTTCTCAAATTTTGTAAGAATGTACCGTGACATAAGATGTCGCTTGATAATGCATTTCACTGACTTGCGCCTAGAGGTGGCGTCACCTGGTATCAAAATCTAAATTTGGTTTCTGGGCAATAACTTGAGGACCCTCATCGGATTCTTCTCAAATTTGGTATGCAGATGTCCCCACGATACCATGTTCCTTGGGATTGTATTTTTCCCGCTTCTGCCTACAGGTGGCGTCTCCTGGTGGAAAAATTTGTTTCCGGGCAATAATTTGGCAACTGCTCATCAGATTATTCTCAAATTTTGTATTCATATGTGACCCGCCCCAAATAACATGAACACCGGTGGGCATCTAGTACCGGCAATAACTTGAGGACCCCTCTTCAGAGTCTCAAAGTTCATATGCCGATACCATGACATGAGATGTCATTTGGGATTGTGTTTTGCCTGCTTGCACCTACATGTACAGGTGGTGACTCCTTGTGGCAAAGTCTAAATTTGGTTTCTGGGCAATAGGTTGAGGATGCCTTCATATTCTTGTCAAATTTAGTTTGCAGATAATATGCCATGAGTTGTCTCTTGGGGTTGCATTTCAGTTACATAATTTTCATGCTACATGGTAAAGAAAATATATTACAGTAGCAATCAACATTCAGTCAGCCATTCGGAGTTGATCTCAAAACCTGGGAAGGTGGAAAGACCCCTCTGCTTCTCACGCCTGTGAAGTAGCTGTTGCCATCCTCATGAATATCTTCTGAAACCGACAGCGCTTATAAATATTGCTGCCATTTTGGCGGGGGACCTAGCATCCTCTGGCTGCTTGTTTTATATCAATTTGATAATTTACCAAGCCACCTGGCCAGGTGTCAATACTTGCAACATTCATTCTCAGATGGCTGGGCTGACGTGATGTCACAATCAAGGAAAGATAAGCGATGATGGTTTGCATATCTGAATTCAGATGGGCTGCAGGTACCAACTGTTAAAAAGCTTCAGGCTGACAAAATACTTCAAACTAAACCAAGCAAAGTGAATGGACAGATACGTCTATCATTATTCAACTTATACAAAATATAAAAAGGAAATTCTCAAAATCTTTGCAGTTCACCTTTAAAATGTCGACAGCACAGAAATTCATTAGAATATGAAATAGGGTTTCAACAGATGCGTGACGCACCTCAGTCTAGGTAAACCAAGAGGATATATCAGGGAAATACCATCCAGTGGTAAAGCTATGAAAAATTTGTGCCAGCTGTTTGTAGGTATTCTCCGAGATCCCATTATAAGCCAATAATGACAATTCTACCGTTTAAATTTGACATTGTTTGATGTTTGTTTCCTGGATATTTACAATCTTTCTGTGAGACGGTATTTTGATATTTCCAGCCGTAGACAAAAACCAAACTATTTGGTGAGAGAAATCTTTGGAACTATCTGGAGAAGAACATTTACCACCTTATTTGGATATTATTTCATTATATTGTTTTATATACGTGCCCATGTGCGTTATTTTAAAGTTGTTTCTCTCAGATAGCCACCTGATTGGCTGACCGATGTAGATTGAAATTCGCACATGATCTATACAGCGCTGATGTCAGATATTATATTCTGTGATATTATATCTGGTTTTACGGAGATTAGACTAAGATTATTGTTTATGTTTCGCCTTTCTCAACAGTCAGAGATGTTTGACCAGCAAAAAGTTTACTTCGGAGTTCAGATAATCATACACTAGGCAGATAATGTTTGTGTTTGCTTCTAAGTTTTGTCTATCCAACTTATAGATGTTGTTAATCTGTATATGATAATATGGGCCTCTATCCTGTTGCTTCCATGCATTTTGCTGTCAGAGAAACAATGTGATGTCTAGCACTGTACGTAATATCACTTGTCTTTATTGCACCATATAAGCGTCCGGTCTGTGTCTGAAGTTGTGTGCTGTCCTCAGTGTTTTATGGTGTGGATGGAGGGTGTCTGGTTCCATGCTGCTTCAAAGGCTTCTTCTTTGAAGTAGCAGGAATGCAACTTGGCTGGGTGGTGCTTAGTTGGTTCGTCGCAATATGACAAACAATGTGGAAAGCGACGTTAAATCCTATTCACTCACTCAATCCTTGTCAAATTAATTTGCCTTCATTTAAAGTTAAAACTACAGACGTAGTATTCTCCTGTTATTGGAAAAGTTAATTTTCCAATTGTTTTATTTCAGATCTGTTATGTATCCGGATCATCCACACTAACAACTCATCCAAAGGTAGAGAATAATTTTACTTTTTACAAAAATTCCAAAAATATTTATCTCAAATCTAACATTCATGAGTTACGACCCTTCAATTTGTTCAGTTCCTCCAGTGATTGAGAGCCTCCGACCCCATCCTTATGTATTTTCCTTCACTGTCGACCTGTCAGGCCAAGTCATCAAAACTGATAACTTCTCTGATAGAGAATAATTTTACTTTTTACGAAAATTCCAAAAATATTTATCTCAAATCTAACATTCATGAGTTACGGCCCTTCAATTTGTTCAGTTCCTCCACTGATTGAGAGCTTCCAACCCCGTCTAATGTATTTCCCTTCACTGTCAAGCTGTCGGGCCGTCAGCAAGCATTTCGTCATCTCAAGTGTATTAGCATGATGTGAAGATACCCTCGAGGACAAGCGCCTTGCATTTCTGGCTGCTAACAACCAATGTACTTCCCGACAAAGATATTTTGATTGACACTGATTCTCTCTCTGACGAGAAGCTTGATGGGAATCAAGGGCATGTACTCTTCATGTTATCTAGAAACATATTTAGGATCGAAGAGTTGACATGGTGTCTTATGGGGGGGGGGGGCGGGGGCGGATGGTGGGCTTTAATCCCTGCAGTGATTGTGCAATCTGTCAAATTTCATTTCCACCTAAATTATTTATATGAACTATACTCTTGTTGTTGTTTAGCCAATGGAACAGCCCCCATTGAAAAACAGCGATGTTCTAATCTTGAGCTGCCTCACACAGACCCCAATGACCAATCCTGACTCCATGATTGGAGAGTTCTGTCTTAATGCAGGTAAATGATTGGATAATCCAGGAACCTCTGCTTTAGTCCAGGTTAGTGATTAGTTCATACTTTGCAAGGATTATGATTTTCATCATATTTAGCAAGTATTTGGACTGTGTATTAGAATGCCATAATTGAAACTGGTCACATTTATCTGTTACTGAAAACAAGCTCACAATTGAATCCTAGTATAAGTTGTTTCCCTTGATTGTGATATTTTGGAAGAATTATCTCCCTTGATGTGATATGAGTATTTTTTCCCCTTGTTGAGAAATATGTTAGCACATCTTACGTGCTACTAGGTAGCTGGTTGTAATTCTGTATTACCGTAAATCCTCTAAATAATTTTATCACAGGAAGTAGAATTTCCCAGCATAAAATCAGGGAATGATCAAATATTTCAGAACAGGAAGTTGACAGAATTGTTCAAAATAATGCAGATTACCCATTATTTCTTTGTTATTTTAATGAATTTACAGGGTGATCAAATTTATTGGAGCACCTGATTGAAATTTGGGGGTGAATTAATTTTAATAGAGTGGTTGAATTATTAGAGGATTTACTAGATGCTGCATCTGCTGAACCTTGAAGAGGTAGTAGCCAGAGGCTTAGCCTGGATTCTGAGTTAGGGAGTCCAAAAGGGCGGGGGACAGGGGGCCGCCGGTGTTTTCCCCTCTTAGGCGTGGGGTCTGGGGCCCGCCCAGGGCCCCCAGAAGCTCTGGGGTCATTAATACTCTCAGATCGAATCTGAGGCATATACAACACTTATTTGTCATGTGCATTACCAAAACTCAAGCCATAGTTTTAAGCCTACAATTATGAAATAAATTGTTAAACTTGTTCTGCATATTTATAATAATGCTATTTTATTCATTGATTTTGTTTCTGGAAATAAACTCATATTCCTTCATTGATTTAGAGTTAAGTTTATTCTTAATTATAACTAATTCTTCTTACCAATTTTTGTGTACATTGAGTTATTTTAGTCTTTGCTCTTTTATAATTGGTTGCACTAAACTGTACAAACTGAATGCATTAAATTTTATTTCACCCCTACTAAACTGTACAAACACAAACTGCGTGCATTATAATTTTATTTCACCCCTATACGAAAATGAATTTGTCCGCTTACTTGACTCCAAAGTACAGCCCATGCATGTCCACGGACGAATCCATTGTGTTGAGAAAGAGTGGACGAGTTAAAATCACTGGGACCGATTCAGTGTGAGTTATGTGTCATACTAACTTATTGTCGCGAAGACATACCGGAAATTACTGTTTCCAGATGACCAGCTTCCTGCCACCCCAAACTTTCGGCAATCGAAGCAGAACATGACAGTCCCCGCTTCATCGAATCTATCCACGGGTATTTGGTAAGGCACTCTTTCGAGAAACGTCTAACACATGGAAGCGTCGTGCGGCTGTCCCCAGACTCGTCCCTACTGCGGGCCACAGAACTAATGGCATTTTCCTTTTTAACCGGACTTCTGTCCCTCACTTCGTCTTCTTCCTCACTGTCACTTTCGTTATCACTTTGTTCAACATTTTGCCTCGCGCTCCAAGACTTGAAAACTTCGCAATCTTCTGCATGTTGAAAAGTCAGCACGCAAGAACTTGGGTGAAGTATGTCGTCTCCAAGCAGGGGTATCCGTATTAAATATTATACGCTAATGAGAGATGCGAGGCAGAGTAATCTGTGGCAGAGATTTTATAGGTCGCGGAGATTTTATCGGTTGGTCAACTCTGCCGAGGGGAATCTAAGACTAGGCATTGAATTAGATACGAATGCTGACGGGGGAAATATCAAAATGTCCATTATGTGCAGCAGGGATTTTTATACATGTTGAAGGAGCGGAGAATAGTTTACGGCTGGTTCATTGAATCTCATCAAGAACTTTTTCATGAACTTGGCGGAGAAAATAACGGCAGTTTGAAAAGACACTTGACCGTCCAGCAATACGTCCACGCGAATATTAGGCCGTCCCAAATTCCCCAAAATTTTATTTGGGCCGTCCAAAGGACAGCTGGACGGTTAACTGGCTAACTCTATGGTAGTAGCGTCATTTAAAAAATATTCAGCAAATAGCATATTTCTATAAAAGTTATTTAGTAGTTGAGATCAACTATGGTGAACGTTTTTCTGTGACCTCATTTTTTAATATCACGGGCATTGAAATCATACTTCTGACATTCTCTGTAAAACCTGACAGCACCTGCACTTGGCTCCAGTGACGTCACAAAACGTGTGTTGGCATTCCGAGCGTGATGTTTTGCAATGTCATACTCGATCCTGGAACTTTTATTACACTATGACGGCTTCTAACGTGACGTCATGGACACCTGGTCACGATATCCAACGTCATCTCAGTCATTTCCCATTTCAATGTTGTTCACTAGACCGAATTGAAGAATCTGACAATATTGGTCCCTATAAGAAATACAATACTTCACGACTTGAAAATCTTTTGGCAAATGTTGCGAGTGATCATGCTGTTCAGTTCACCTGAACAATTAAAATCACGCTACCACCTCTTTAACAGCGACTCTATGATTGGCTGGAATTTCTTTCGAATTTTGTCTACGAGCCAATGAAAACAGCAGATTTCAGTTAAAAAATTGACCAATCCAGTGTCATAAACATACGTGTATGCTGTGATGCACTGATGTTTCTACAGTCCAGGGCAGAAATAACCCAATCTTTAACATGACTAGAGGAAAACCAAAACTTGAACAAATTCTTGCAGTTACAGAAGTGTGCTCGTTTTGATTGCAGTTGAAGAAAAACACATGCGTGACTACTGATATTAAAGACGCAGGCTGTGATATTTTCTGAACGTGTCGGAGCATATCTTACATATCTTATGTCTCTTGGTTGTATTAGAAATGGCAGCGTTTTTCCTCAACCTCACTTTACGCGCAGTCACCTAAGAGTTGCACACTTTTTTTTTCGCTCAACACTTCAGCTTTTAGTACAGCATTACTTTAACCAGAAGTTGCACACGAGAAAATTGTGTTCAAGTTTAAGATATTTCTGCTCTGTACATGTATTATATGGAAATTAATTGAAGAGAAGAGTAATTTCTACCCTCCACAAATCCTCTGCTCCGTCCAGGTATGGCCTTGTCAAATTATCTGAAATGTCTTTTTCTTCTTCCAGCTTTGACGATAAAGAATGGAGGGAACGTTTTGGTGCCATGCTACCCCTCGGGAATCACCTTTGACCTGTTTGAGTGTGTGTCAGGTCACATGGAGAGTTGTGGTCTAGGACAGGTCCCGCTGTACTTCCTCTCTCCTGTGGCGGAGAACACCCTCGCCTACTCCAATATATTTGCTGAGTGGTAAGTAGTTTGATGTCGCAATTTTCTCTATACCATGCCTTTACAGCAAACTTCATTATACAATCATGATCCCAGAGTATCAGTTGTGAACCTCTATAAAATAAATCCTGTCCAAACCAGCACAATGTTCTACTCTCAAGTAGGGTCAGTAAACCATTACAGACAATTATCTTTTTTTTTTGTAAATAATGTCAGATTTCAAATTTTTGTGGGAATTTTCTTCAAGAAGTAGTCATATTCTAGATCAGAAAAAACATCTAGACATATTTAAAATGTAGAGGTCAGTCAATCTCCACATGATATTTAACATTATCAGTTACACTAACAGTTACTTTCCCCCCTTTGTAAATATGACAGATTGAAAAAGTCTTTAATAGGCATTATTTTGTGAAATCTAAGTGATTAGTGTTTCATTTATGTCATTGAAATTTTATATTTACCCCTTGAATGTTAATAATTTCAGGTGTTCCCAGGGTAAACAGTCAAAGGTTTACCTCCCCGAACCACCCTTCCCACATGCTGATGTAAGTTAATGATTGAGTGAAGTTGCTATGATTATAACCTGGTGAATCCCAGTCAGTACATGCAGATCCCTGTGTTCAATAAAATCTAGAGTTCTCTGGAGAACTTCTTCCAATTTATCCCTCCAGGGGCTTTTCTAAAAAATAAGTGCATGTCAGGCTTGTCCCAAACTTTTTTTTAATTGGAATTCCAGGAGGGTCAGAGACATTTTTATTGAAATTCCAGGTATTTTGATCAATTTAATCATTTTTACCAAAATTTGGTCGAAGACTATTGTCGTCATCTGTCTGCCTGTCTGTCTGCCTGTCTGTCTGTCTCTCACACCTTTCTCGTTACCATGATATCTTCAAAACGACTTACCCTAGGCACACCAAACTTGCAGTGCACATCCATATGCACGTGACCCAGAACCCTATTGAATCTGGACCGGATTGGTTGAAAACTTTGGCAGCCATCCTTAATGCGAAATCATTAATCTTGTGTATCTCGGATACCATTTCGCTGTTCAGTGTGATACTTCATATAGATCATCGATACATCAAGAAACCTTTAAGAAATGACCAAACCAGTGTACCAGATTGGGTGGAAACCTTGGCGGCCATATTTAATTTATGCAAAATCTTTAATGATGTATATATCTGATACCATTTAAGTGATCTATACGAAATTTGGTATACAGCATCGTTGTATCAAGAGTAACGAGAGCAATGAATAACCACATCAGTTCCTCTGAGTGGTGGGGAGGATTGGTGGCCATCTTTAATTTATGCAAAATCATTGATGATGAGGAACTTAATTGAACATTGATTCTCAATGCAAGAAAAACATTTAAAAATAATCTAATTTTTGCTCTCTAATTTGGGCGCATCCTAATTTGAGCACAAAATTTAACATTGTATCGAGGGGGCAATCTAAAGCCCTGGAAGTGTGGTTGATGACTGCATTGTCGAGTTGAGTTGCTGAGAGCGGAAGGGAGGTTCAAGTGAGGTAATTGGGCATCGGGGATGAAGATGGTGGTTCTTCGTGATGGGGAGGACTGTTGTAAGAAGTGGTTTCACTGGTGCCTGTACTGAACAACCTCGCCACCAGGGGTCGCTCTCCGCTGGAAAATTGGCCGCTCCTACGAACCCCTGGGACCACGCTCACTGAAAGTGGGTCCCATAATGCATTGAAAAATTCGTTCACGTGTCCTCTTCCTGTTCCATTGGAACATATCCAATTCCTTGTGAAACGTCAGTCACGAGTCACTTGCATGGCAAGCGTCATGGCGTCTTGACGTCATAATAGAAAATATTTCGCAAGAATGCATATTGAGTCCGTCATCGCGCAGACGCGCTCGTAACATCCATGACGTCGGGACATCGACATTATCTCCACAGAGACGCCCTCGTTATGTTCTGAATTCTAGGGTTTTGTGTGCTAGCCAATGATCGATCGTACGCCTGAGCGCCGTCCCAGAGCCTAGTAGGGAGGACAGGACCGGATAGCTCTGGTTTCGAGATTGTGTACTGAACTGAAGGTGAATTCCTGCTATCTACAGGCTATATAGTACATTGGGCATGGGTGCTCTAGCGAAAAGTCTAGATCAGTCCCTCACAGGGGATGCCGTTTAACTCCATTACTTAGTGTCAAGGACCCATGATTTTATTATACATGTTATATTTCTCTCAGATTTGCCTCATAAATATTCACCAAAATAATAGTCACAAAAATAATCTGATTTTGTAGAATCTCACAGTTTTCTGAGAGCAATTTTATTAATAATTTGATTTAACTATGCTGTTGTGTATCTCAATATTTCATCACTTTGCTCTTCCTTTCAGCTTGTTGCTAATGGACGACTAAAACCATTCACCAGTATTCATGGTAATTGAAAATTGGAAATTATTTCAAAATTGCTATGATGACAGCTAGGTCATAGGAACATTGGAACAGCTGTGTTAAACGGGTGTTTAAATCTGTAATGCAATTGTTTTCTATTTTATATTCTTCAATGTTCAGTTGATGATCAACCTATCTACCTCGTTTGCATTGTTTTATTTGAAGTATTTTGTCGCCTATAAGGTTTCAAAAAGGGCTTTGAAGATGGTATGTCAAGCCTGGCTGATTTTTTATATGAAATCCATGTTGGTTTATCTGACCTTGTTTGACGTCAGCTTGGGTGGCTGGTCTGACATGACATCACAATCAGGGAAATGTATTAAATAGTGACAGTTCTCAGATTTGAGTTCAACTGGGCTCGAGGTGCCACACATTTGAAAGCTTCTAACAGACAAAATACTGCAAATTATTTAAAACCAAGCGAATTAGATAGACTGATATTTCTATCATTATTCAACTTTGTATAACTGCAAGGAGAATCTAAAAATCTTTGCATTTTAACTTTCAGGAGATTATGGAAGATGAACTTTAAACACCTGGGGTGCAAATGTATGAAATTCTCCAAATAACTCTAAAAATGACATACATGTTTATAAAAATATAAAGAAAACTTGCTATCTCACAGTTGATCTCTTCCAAGCTGGACAAAATTGAATTTATTTGAAGAATATTTAGATTTTTATGAATGTCTGCAATTATGGTATACATGTACTGCAATTATTGAACTTGGCAGGTGGTTTAACAAATGATTTCAAGACTCCCTGTGTAGTATTTGCTGGTCATCCTTCTCTGCGACTTGGGGATGCTGTTCATTTCATCGAGATGTGGGGAAAGTCCAGTGGAAACACTATCATTTTTACTGGTCAGTGATGTTTTGTACAAAAATGTAAAAAAAATCTACTGAGGCCCTGAGATTTGATAGATTTTTAATTGCATGCTGAGTCTCGATGTAAACATAAAGGCCATAACATTTTAGCAGGTTTGTGGAGGTCTGTCATGTTCGCATATCTCTTGTTGTGTTCGCATATCCCTTGAGTAAAAGTTATAACATTGAAACCTGTGAATACCGACACCTGGGTAAACTGACCAACCTCTAAATACCAACATTATCCATGGTTCCAAAACTGAAATTTAAAGCATTTTGAAGAAGACCCCTCTCAACACTGACACTATATATATACTGGTCCCAAGCATTATTACTTTTCGACAGCAATGAAATTATAATTATTTTATTTTTAGGAAAATATTTTTTATTTTTTCAAAAATTGGAAACTTCTTAAGCACACAGGAAAACTGAGACCTACAATATTTGAATTTTTAACACTTTTAAACACCTTACTGCATTTTTATTTATTTATTTATTTTTTTATTTTAACCTTACTTTCCACTCTTTCCTTCCAGAACCCGATTTCCCATATATAGAAGCTCTGTCACCATTTCAACCCCTGGCTATGAAGGTATTGTTTGAATGGCAGAAGGTTTATGGTAATCCCTCTAATAATTCAATCACCCTAATCAAATTCAATCACCCTAATCAAATTCAATCACCCCCTATCACTGTGAACAAGATTCCATCAGAGATTCTAATAAATTTGATCATCCTCTAAAAATCAATAAAATAACAAAAAATATGACATTATTTTTGTTATTTTGAGAGGACACTATCTTAGTATAGCACAGACTCGAGTGCTGAAAATTGTTCGAGTCCCGTGAGGGATACAAATCATTGACCTCCAGAGTAAGGCACCTAATCGGCGGCACTATATGTCGGCAATCTAAACCACTCAACCCATGGGCCTCCCACCGAAAATACTCACGGGACTCGACCAATTTTCAGCACCAGAGTCTGTGCTATACTAAGATCGTGTAATCCCAATACAACGAAATTAATGTTATAAGATCACTTTCTTTTTGACAAAAAAATAGATCTTTTGAAGAAATAATGGGCTATCTGTGATTTTTGACCATTTCGTCAACTTCCTGTTCTAATGAATTTGATCACTCCTGATTTTATTTTCTGAAATTTCACTTCCTGTGATTGAATTATTAGTCAAGGATTTACCGTAATGCTTTTGTGCAATAGCTTTTCATGTATGTCTATTTCAGTGATATGCCAATCATCTTTATTCTATGATAAACTGAAAAAAATATTGAATATTACTTGTAATGGACAATCCATTCGTTCTTAGCAAGTTTTCAACAGCATGCTGTTAAATCAAGCTTCAACTTTCATGCCTTCACAAACAGAAGAGAGAAAAATTAAGCGGCAAAATCTTCCAGATTTATACAAATGATACATGTGAATTTAATGAAATCGTATCCAAATGAGCCATTTCAATCTGAAGTTTGTGTATATCATTCTTTGATCAGTAAATTGTTATCTCTGTCATACAAACTATAGTACCTCTTTTGAATTAATAAATTTATTTAAGAACCTATAGCAATATAGAGTTTACATGTGCAATGTAGATAGGACAAAGACAGAATGCTTAAACTTCAACGGTTATGGTGTATCAGGGATGATAAAATTATGTTAAATTAAATCTTAATACCAGTTACTGTAACGCATCACACACATTATGAGACATAGTACTGATATTGAACAAAAACATAAGATATTGCGTCATTGGTAAAATAAATAAATAATTTAATATATCAATCAAAACGCGTCACAAATATTTTCAGAAGAAAGAAAGCCATGAACTGTTTCTTCACAAAGTGTTGTTAAACTGTTGATTCTAGTCTTCTGCTCCATAAAGTTTGGAGCCGGACTTGGGTGTTTGTGAAGCAACAATCACCCATTTGATGGTAGATACTTCATGTAGGCAGCTTTTGTCTGAGTATTTGTGCAGCTGAAAAGACTCAAGTCTAGACATATTGTTGTCCCCAGACTTGGCTATTGTATGCATTGTCTTGTGATTCTTACATGGAGTATGAACCCATTCGATTGTATTTTCGATTTTTCTGAGTAAAATGGGGTCCCCGCATCCCTGGGTTTGACTCCGTATCAAACAGATGTCAGCGGTGAGTGGTAACTCAACAAACACCTCTATGTCAGTGTTAAAACCCTAATTTTCTCCTGTTTTCCAGGTGTCGTACTGCCCTATTGATACGAGCCTGAACTTTGGCCAGGCCAATAAGTTGATCAAAGAGTTACGTCCCTTGAACCTGGTGGTAGCGGAGAGTTATCTAAAACCCCCAGTTCTCCAGCCACATCGAGCAGACCTAACCATCGATTGGGTAAGATTAGGAAACTTTCTCAACGTCTGTATGAATGCCAACGTCATTAATTCCTGGACAAAAGATTTGCCCCATAGCTACAAGTGCATTGACACGTCCTTCCAGTGGCATAAATCTGTGTTCATACTTTTACTCTCCTGTCTATACTTAGGCATGTAAGTGCCTCCTATTTTTCCTATATTTTTTAGTCATTTCTATATTTTCCTATATTTTACTCAAAACCTCCTATATTTCCTATATTTTGACTTTTTCTCATGAAAACTTTCACTGATGCTCTAAAATGAGTCAATTTGGCATGAGAAATACATACAAAATATGAAAACATTTAAATCTCTCTTTCTTGAACCAAGCACCAGAACAGGTCCTCAATCAACACCACTATGTCTGCATTCAGTGGAAATAATTTTTAAAAAATTATTTTTTGTGGATATAACAACAGAAAGCTACCAATTTTGGAACATACAATGTAGGAGTGATTTGTCTTATGCTCCCTTATTTCCTATATTTTCCTATATTTTAGAAAGAAAATTCCTATATTTCTCCAAATTTTCTCCTATTTTCTTCCTATATTTTCACTGTGAGCCATTTGCAGGCCTGTATGCCTTTGGCATGGGGCAGATTGTCAGCTATATTCATAACTGCTGTAAATATGGTAAATATGCATTGAATTACCCAACTATTCCAAGAAAGGACCATTATGCTTACATTGATGAAGTTTGGCAACTGCAGGTTGAAAATAGTCCAGTTACCAACGATTAAGAAAAATTTCCTTTGATGTAGGTATGGACAGGAGAGAAAATATACGAACCACAATTTTATGCCGGGAGTCACATGTTAATGCACCTGCAGGTGTATGCTGGGGAAGTCTTTGTGTAAGGATTAACGATAATTATATTGGGAATATTGGCATTATTGTGAGTTTAACTGGGACTAATAATAAAGGTATAGGAAATACAGCTTGACATCACTTTAACATAATTTTGTTCTCCAGTGTCTGCTGTCCTTCTAGTGTCACAAGAATATTTCTAGTGCACTATAATAGTGTAAACTCTGACTTCAGGAGCCTGCCCCACAGACGTACAAACAGGGTGAGGTTCTATCATTGCCCATCAAACGGAAATATGAAAGGATCGAACTGACACCAGAGGTGAGTTTGACAGTACAGTAGAACCTGTGTAAATCAACAGTGGAGTACACCAACATACCTGTCAATACTGACAATTGTCACAATTTCTAATATTTTCAAGTTTCCATTGTTTTGAACCCAACATCCTGTTTTAACTAGAATTCCTAGGTGCTTGAACACCTGGAAAGTCCTTGAATTTTATATTATTAATTTCCAGGCCTTGAAAGTACTTGAAATTCCAGATTCCTGGAAAGTCCTCAAATTTTAGCCTTGATGGACCAAAATGTAAACATCTGAGAAGGGCTGCCAATGTTTATGCATTGCATCATGAGAAGTTTTGGGCCGAAATCTCTGTGTCTACGTGTAATGTTGAATTCTTCTTAAAAGTCATGGGGAAAAAAAGTTGATTTACATCCTTGAGAGTCCTGAAAAATTATTTTTCTATAAGTGTTGCATTCCTATTTAACAGATATTAATATTTATGAGAAGTTTTACAGCTTTTGAAATGTTTCAAAATCTCGGTATAGATTACCAATAGTGGCACAAATTGTATCTTACTTGTTAAAGGTGAACTGAAAAGCTTTCCAATGTTCTGTTAAAATGTCATAAAACAAGAACTTCTATAGTTATTACAAATATGTGTGGTAATAGTTCTGTGGGTTATTGTTTTATTTTGGGTATATGAGAAATCAAATCTTATAACGCCAGAAAACGAGAGCCAGAACTTTTAAAAACGTCATCGCTTGCCTCCCGTTGTTTTTGGAACGTCATGACGTTATAGTGGTCCTCGCTCATTCTTCCGACGTAGCATGACGTCACATTTAAATAAAACTTGAATGAAGGAGACCGCTATAACGTCATAACGTTCTACAAACCAAGAGAGACAAGCAATGCAAGTTTTCAAGACGGATTTATGACAGGATAACTTAAATATTGTTATTAGTACAATTTTGCAAAATATATTTGCTCCAAAAACGTATAAAAGTTATGTCACATAAGACAAGATGTATATAAGCAAGATTTTATATAAAATTAAAAGCTTTGCAGTTCACCTTTAAATACTAACAGATAAAATGATATTATGTCTATGCAAAATAACCAATGAAGGTATGGCTTTAACACATACAATTTTGCCATGATGGGAATTTAATTGAGGAATTTCATTTTATTTGAAATTATTTCAGATAGTTTCAGAATATATTTCTTAAAGCCAATGTACATTATATATTTATCTATTTGGGAATGTTATGACATAAAATAAAATATATGAGAGTCATTGTGTCTGAACCAAATGATCCAAGAATGAAAGGTTATATAATATGCTGTCTGACTTTTATATGCATCTATTGGTTTTTCCCTCCACTTACAAAATAGGCTGAGAGGCATTAAGTGTTTACCCCGTCTGTCTGTCTGTGCATCCTAATTTGTATAATCAATTAGTGCTAGAGTTATGACTGGATGTTCCAGAAAATTTGCAGGCATATTAAACATGCTTCAAAGAATTCTACCTCCTATTTATGAGATGAAATATTAATTTTGTCAAAAAAACTTTGCCTCCTCTTGAATCATTTTTGCCATTAATTTTAGCGTACCATTGATACTCTTGTATAATCATCTTAGTCCTACATTTTCACATGATGGCCTTGAAACTTTGTCTTCTTATTAAACAATCTCGGGAGACAAATACCTGATGAAGTGAAATAAAATTTCTGTCCAAATTTGTATATATTACAGCCAAATAGGGCTATGCTCCAAATATGTAGTCTGCAACACAACTGAATTCTTATGTAGAATAGCCGTGTTTCTTCTTGGATCTGGCGTGGAGGCAATTCGCCTTTTTCATTTTTGTGTCTTTTCTTTCAATTCAATTTCAAACAGTTGGCAGCTACACTACAACCTATTGAGATCAAACCAGGTTCAGCCGTTTCCATGGTAACTGCAGCCTTAGTGATGAAAGATAACAAATATATCCTTGAGGTAAGCATTTGCTTTTTATTGTCAATATTGGCTTTTGAATATGTTGTAATTCACAGAATATTATGTTATCATTTTAGCTCTCTTTCTTGATCGTTTTGATAACTTTCATCAATATCTTCCATATCTGATGTAAAAGCACTAATGTAGTTCAGTACATAATGTCTGCTTGGTACATGAAGTGAAATAGTACAGAACATTTCATTGATCTGTGAAGTGAAATAGGACAGAACATTTCATTGGTCCGTGAAGTGAAATCATACAGAACATTTGAATGGTCCATGAAGTGAAATAGTACAGAACATTTTTTTGTTCCATGAAGTGTAATAGTACAGAACATTCATTGATCCGTGAAGTGAAAGTACAGAACATTTGAATGGTTCTTGAAGTGAAATAGTACAGAACGTTGACTGGTCTGTGGAGTGAAATAGTACAGAAAGTTGATTGATCCGTGAAGTGAAATAGTACAGAACATTTCATTGATCTGTGAAGTAACATAGTACAGAACATTTCATTGATCCGTGAAGTGAAATAGTACAGAACATTTGATTGGTCCATGAAGGGAAATAGTACAGAACATTTCTTTGATCCGTGAAGTGAATTAATACAGAACATTAGAATGGTTCATGAAGTGAAATAGTACGGAACGTTGGCTGGTCCGTGGAGTGAAATAATACTGAACATTTGATTGGTCCGTGCAGTGAAATAGTGGAGAATATTTGATTGCTCCATGAAATGAAATAGTACAGAACATTTGATTTGTCCATGAAGTAAAATAGTACAGAACATTTGATTGGTCTGTGAAGTCAAATAGTACAGAATGTTTGATTGGTCAGTGAAGTGAAATGGTACAGAATGTTTGATTGGTCCATGAAGTGAAATAGACAGAACCTTTGATTGGCCCATGAAGTGAAATGCACCCTATTACCACTGTCAGTCCACTCCGCTTTGCTTAGTAACAGACAATGCTGATTGACCGAGAGCCATGCACACACAAACTGTATGCCACATTTAACCCCAGTGCAATCAGAGTGTATTTCTTACAGTAGCAGATACACAGTCCGATGCCATAGAATGCACTTTATTTAATGGTTTTCAAATATACTCAGTTATCAGTCTGTTATTTAAATGCTTCTTTTACAAACTTTCACTACCAGATCATTTAATAATACAAACAGGTAAGCATAAAAATTGCCAGAATATCACATAATTTCTTGTATTTCTCTCCAGGCTGTTCCCAAGGAGATGAGTTCTGGCCGTAAGCGACAGGCAGATGGCTCACTTATCAAGCCCAAGACGTTTGTCTTCGGTACTTTGAATGTACACAAGTTTGTCTCCCTGCTGGCAGAGGTACGGTTGTCTGAATTCTAACGATCCCTCATCCAGAATATGATTCAATTCACTCCCAATTTGAAGTTCACAGCACCCCAGAATTTGAAGCTAGCTTTACTGGACAATGTTCTCAATTTGGACTCACCTTTTGGCAAGCAGAGTTGTCTTCCCTGGATGCCATTTGGCGTTTAGAGTTTTCTCCCCTGTTTGATATCACTCCTTTACATTGAGTTCAACTCTTGTGACATAAAAACCATTCATTTACTAATTTAGCAAACTTTTGCTGGAGAAGAGGTCCTTTTCCATGGACTGTTTAACTTGAGAATATAACTTTTATATAATAGCACCCAAGGTTTACTTCATCAGTTTATTCACATTTGGGAATTATCCTTCATGGAGAATTTTCTCACCTGAAAGGAATCTGTTTGAGGGAAATATAATATTTTCGCACATTGTCTACTCTGACCATTGTCAAATCCAGTGGTGGATATGTGAGCACACAGCTCACAACATTCAATATTGTAGATATGCTTCTCAAAATTCATGATCTATTTTGTAGCTGCGATTGGTCAACATCTTTAACAATTATGCTGTTTTACAGGATGTTATTTTAAAGGCCATTGATTAATGAATGCCCTTTTTATTCAGTCAGATCAACAGAAATGCCAATTAATTTTATGTTGTCATCTTTCAGGATGGCATCACTGATGTAAAGGTCGAAGACTTGGGGGAGGGGCATATAATACACTTGGTGAGTGATTGATGTGATTTAAGGAGGGGCATATTATACATTTGGTGGATGATTGATGTGATTGGGGGAGGGACTAATACAGTTGGTGAGTGATTGATGTGATTGAAGGAGGGGCATATAATACACTTGGTGAGTGATTGATGTGATTGGGGGAGGAGCATATAATACACTTGGTGAGTGATTGTTGTGATTGGGAAGAGGCATATATAATACACTTGGTGAGTGATTGATGTGATTGAAGGAGGGGCATATTATACACTTGGTGAGTGATTGATGTGATTGGGGTTGGGACATATAATATTCTTGGTTAGTGATTGGTGTGGTTGGGAAAGGCATATAATGCACTTGGTGACTGATTGCTGTGATTGGGGGAGGGACATATAATACACTTGGTGTGTGATTGATGTGATTGGGGGAGGGACATATAATACACTTGGTGTGTGATTGATGTGATTGGGGGAGGAGCATATAATACACTTGGTGAGTGATTGTTGTGATTGGGAAGAGGCATATATAATACACTTGGTGAGTGATTGTTGTGATTGAAGGAGGGGCATATTATACACTTGGTGAGTGATTGATGTGATTGGGGTTGGGGCATATAATATTCTTGGTTAGGCCTAAAAAAAAAATCCTGTGTTTCCGGTAACATGCATCAGAAAAAATAGGGTAGGTAGGTAGGGATTTTTTTTTTTTTTGAAATTTTTTTTTATATGGGGGCTAATGGGATAAGCATTATTTTACGCTGTTCTTTGTACTACACAACCAGAAAGAGTTCCATTTTGAACTAATGACATTTATGCATAAATGTTTATGAATTAAATATTGTGTAAATATATACATATTGATTGAGTTAAATATTTCTCTTCTGTCAAGTAAGACCATGGCCTGAAAAAATTGAGGTAAATGGTCATTTTGGATTTAGTTGGGTAGAAGAACAAACAAATCCATTCATCCTCTAGTTGATGTGAGCCCAGTTAAAGTTTGCGAGAATGTTTTGTTCTTGAGATATAATCATAATTTCCAAAAGATTTGGAGTTAATGGCCCATGGCCTCAACCAGAATCTTCTTGGGTTTTCATTGATTTACTTGCTAGATAAAAAGACATTAAAAAGTCCAACTTTTTTATGTAAGGACAACACATCACCATAGGCTACCATGTTATCAGGGCCAGGATGACAATAGTCTATCTAATCTGTACAGTATAACATGCTGTCCGTGATGTTCAAAAATAAATTTAAAAAAACCCCATCTAATTGAGAAATGCTCTCTTCACATGGTACTCTGGGGATATAATTACTAGAATTGAGTTGATATACTGTGTTAAATTTTAATGTTTTATGAAAAATTCAGTTCGAAATCGCGACAAAAACGTATAGAATAGATCATCTACGGCACTGGCTGCCTGCAGTGCCCCGTGCAGAACATGTTCAGCGTGGTTCAGCGTAGGCAAGTCGCGTTATGAAACTGCCACGAAAAGGCAGCAGTTGGTAGTATTCCTTCATCCCCATTTGTCTTTACTTGTCAGGAGAACGCCCAATTTATCTTTACTTATCAGGAGAATGAGCATCAATCGATCAAATTCAACAATGGCAAAATCATCGGACAGTCGTCTTTTTGCATTTGTGGTTGTTGCTTCACGGGAGAGTTCGCTGGAGAATCGGGAACCCTCGCGCCAGCAGTAATCGCACTATGGTTGACGGAGTCCGACTTCGGGGATTCCCAGAATGCAAAAAAAAACATGGCGCTGGTGGGCGAGAGATGCCGGACGAGGATGATTTTGAAATAAACGTAAGCCCATGTCGATCAAAAGGCTATCCAAGCATTGGCCCGCCTATATTATTGGATAATATATATTGTAACTTGGTCCGTCTCAATCTCTCTACCATCTACCCATCTTTTGGGGCCATTTGCGAGAATTATCAGTCAGAAAAAAATAAAAAAAATATTAGGGTCGGCAGAAAAATCTATGGTCGGTCGGGTTACCGGAAACACAGGTCTTTTTTTTTTACGCCTTAGTGATTGGTGTGGTTGGGAAAGGCATATAATGCACTTGGTGACTGATTGCTGTGATTGGGGGAGGGACATATAATACACTTGGTGACTGATTGATGTGATTGGGGGAGGGACATATAATACACTTGGTGTGTGATTGATGTGATTGAGGGAGGGGCATATAACACACTTGGTGATTGATTGATGTGATTGGGGGAGAGACATATACACTTGGTGGGTGATTGATGTGATTGAAGGAATACACTTGGTGGGTGATTGATGTGATTTGGGGAGGGGCATATAACACACTTGGTGATTGATTGATGTGATTGGGGGAGAGACATATACACTTGGTGGGTGATTGATGTGATTGAAGGAGGGGCATATAATACACTTGGGTGATTGATGTGATTTGGGGAGGGGCATATAACACACTTGGTGATTGATTGATGTGATTGGGGGAGAGACATATACACTTGGTGAGCGATTGATGTGATTGAAGGAGGGGCATATAATACACTTGGTGGGTGATTGATGTGATTGGGGGAGGGGCATATATATAATAACACACTTGGTCAGTGAGTGATGTGATCGGGGGAGGGGCGTATAACACACTTGGTCAGTGAGTGATGTGATTGGGGGAGGGACAAATAACACTCTTGGTCAGTGATTGATGTGATTGGGGAGGGGCATATAACACACATGGCCAGTGCGTGATGTGATTGGGGGAGGGGCATATACATGTAGCACTTGGTCAGTGATTGATGTGATTGGGGAGGGGTATATAACACACTTGGCCAGTGATTGATGTGATTGGAGAGGGGCATATAACACACTTAGCCAGTGATTGATGTGATTGGGGAGGGGCATATAACACACTTGGTCAGTGATTGATGTGATTGGGGAGGGGCATATAACACACTTAGCCAGTGATTGATGTGATTGGGGAGGGGCATATAACACACTTGGCCAGTGATTGATGTGATTGGAGAGGGGCATATAACACACTTAGCCAGTGATTGATGTGATTGGGGAGGTGCATATAACACACTTGGCCAGTGATTGATGTGATTGGGGAGGGGCATATAACACACTTGGCCAGTGATTGATGTTGGGGAGGAGCATAACACACTTGGTCAGTGAGTGATGGCGTATAACACACTTGGTCAGTGAGTGATGTGATTGGGGGAGGGACAAATAACACTCTTGGTCAGTGATTGATGTGATTGGGGAGGGGCATATAACACACATGGCCAGTGCGTGATGATTGGGGAGGGGCATATACATGTAGCACTTGGTCAGTGATTGATGTGATTGGGGAGGGGTATATAACACACTTGGCCAGTGATTGATGTGATTGGAGAGGGGCATATAACACACTTAGCCAGTGATTGATGTGATTGGGGAGGGGCATATAACACACTTGGTCAGTGATTGATGTGATTGGGGAGGGGCATATAACACACTTAGCCAGTGATTGATGTGATTGGGGAGGGGCATATAACACACTTGGCCAGTGATTGATGTGATTGGAGAGGGGCATATAACACACTTAGCCAGTGATTGATGTGATTGGGGAGGTGCATATAACACACTTGGCCAGTGATTGATGTGATTGGGGAGGGGCATATAACACACTTGGCCAGTGATTGATGTGATTGGGAGGAGCATATAGCACACTTGGCCAGTGAGTGATGTGATTTGGGAGGGTCAAATAACACACTTTATCAGTGAGTGGTTGGGGAGGGTCAAATAACACACTTGGTCAGTGAGTGATGTGATTGGGGAGGGACAAATAACACACTTGGTCAGTGAGTGATTGATTGGGGAGGGGCAAATAATACACTTGGTCAGTGAGTGATGTGATTGGGGAGGGGCAAATAACACACTTGGTCAGTGAGTGATGTGAGGCCATTGTCACTTAATTAGTTGTTTAGCATGACCAGCCCTCATGTGTATTTTGAGAGCATATAGTTAAAATAGATGAGGGATTTACATTTTTACAGGTAAAACTTACTCATTTTCTTCATATTCGCATGCAATTGGTTCACAATTTAATAATTAATAATAAATAATAATAGCATCTAGCATGTGTATTTAAAAAATCAAGGTCATGCTAAACAACCAATCAAGTGACAATGGCCTAATTGGGGAGGGGCATATACCACACTTAGCCAGTGATTGATGTGATTGGGGAGGGGCATATAACACACTTGGTCAGTGATTGATGTGATTGGGGAGGGGCATATAACACACTTGGTTAGTGATTGATGTGATTGGGGAGGGGCATATAACACATGACTGGCCAGTGATTGATGTGATTGGGGAGGGGCATATACCACACTTGGTCAGTGATTGATGTGATTGGGGAGGGGCATATACCACACTTAGCCAGTGATTGATGTGATTGGGGAGGAGCATATACCACACTTAGCCAGTGATTGATGTGATTGGGGAGGAGCATATACCACACTTAGCCAGTGATTGATGTGATTGGGGAGGAGCATATAGCACACTTAGCCAGTGATTGATGTGATTGGGGAGGAGCATATACCACACTTAGCCAGTGATTGATGTGATTGGGGAGGGGCATATACCACACTTGGTCAGTGATTGATGTGATTGGGGAGGGGCATATACCACACTTAGCCAGTGATTGATGTGATTGGGGAGGAGCATATACCACACTTAGCCAGTGATTGATGTGATTGGGGAGGAGCATATACCACACTTAGCCAGTGATTGATGTGATTGGGGAGGAGCATATAGCACACTTAGCCAGTGATTGATGTGATTGGGGAGGAGCATATACCACACTTAGCCAGTGATTGATGTGATTGGGGAGGGGCATATACCACACTTGGTCAGTGATTGATGTGATTGGGGAGGGGCATATACCACACTTAGCCAGTGATTGATGTGATTGGGGAGGAGCATATACCACACTTAGCCAGTGATTGATGTGATTGGGGAGGGGCATATAACACTCTTGATTACTGTTTGATTTCATTAGGGGTACAGCTTATAGCAGTGGACACATCCGTTCTCATCAGATCACCGAAGTTAAGCAACGTTAAGCTCGATCAGTACTTGGATGGGTGACCGGATGCTGTACCGGTACTGGCTGGGCTGATCAGTGTCCAGGGTAATAGGAACTGTGGACACGCTCGTGTTCTGGCACATGTAGGCACCGTCGTGATATGACTAAAACAAGGTTGAAAACAACGTTAAACCCTACTCACTCACCCACTCATTTGATTAGGGAGGTGCAAAATATACACATTGTGAGTGATGAATTAATGAATGTTGCTGATTATTTTACCAAATAGGCGATGGTGTATTTGTACATTTGGAAAAAACCCTGAAGTGATGGAATGGTTATGGGAAGAAAACAAAGGCCGTACTGACTAAATGTTCAAAACTGAAGTGTTCGATGTATTTTAGTGCAATAAAGTAGCTTGGGCCTGAGGGTAGGGTGTGGAAACTTAACCACACTATGTTCAAGCTCAAAAATTGAAGATGGTCAGACTGATATGATGTCACAGTGTTATCAATGGGTATTTTTCAACTGATTTTTTTTTCTTTATTTGGTTAGTCTTTAAAAAGATGCATGGTGAATTTTTAAATAGTTATCTGATGTGAAATATGAAAAGTTTTCGGGGCACTTTAGTTTTGAAGAAAATTATATAAATATCACTGTCGTGTTACCCATGATCCTCTGTTTGAGAGGTTGCACAAAATCAGCTGATAATTTTCCAAAATCGGATTCCCCCCAATCTTGGGTTAATATCTCACCAGGTGTTGAGTGGATATTTTCACTTATGGCTTCACTACCTGTCCTATGAAAATGTTGATTTCATCAATCCATGAGAAGAAATATTTAGGGTCATCAAACAACGGAAAGAAATGTTTGATTGATTTAGATAAGAAATAACAACAAATATCTGTTAAAGCTACCAACATATAAATTCTTCATTGTCTGACCGTATATCTCTCACTGTTAACCTTTTTTTTCATTCTATGAAATACACATTGAAGTAGATTATTTAACCTACAAATCATCTGTTTTGAAAAATAAGGTCAAACTCACAACATAGCTCCTCTTTGCACATATCAAACATTGTGAGCCAGATTTCCGTGGATTGGGGGACGGAGTTTTATGCCCCTTATACCAGTATGCTTGGTACAATAAAATTGAGTTGAATTGAATTGAAATCTATTTTTTTCAAATTTCATCCCACACCCTTGCACACTATGCTGGAGCCATGGCAGTGTCAGTAAACTCAGATATAAAATCACAGAATATTATATCTGACATCAGAGCTATATAAATCCTGAGCAAATTTCATCTATATTCATTACCTAATCAGGTGGCTAGCTTGGTGAAACAATTTCAAAATCACGCCCACTTTAATTACACATGGTAGCGCATGGACCAACAGGGTAATCATTATCGGGAAACAGTATCCAAATATGGAGTCATTTCCAGGCAGTGTGCATGAACATGAAAGAGTTTACTCCCGCAGAAAAGTCTGGCTTAGTTAGGCTGTGGAAAATATCAAAAGATCGTGCCATGCGAAGGTGTTAATATCCCTGAACTAAATGTCAATCAATGACAAAGTGAAAAGGCAGACCTTGTCGTGATTGGCTTATCTTTGGAGCTCGTAGAATATCGGCGAACATTTTGTGCGAATTTTTTCATGGCGTTATGTCTAGATGGTATTCCCCTGATTTACAATCTTGGTTTACCTAGATTGGAGCCATGGCTGATTTTAAAAACAATAGTCCGTGAAGTTCCTTATTTGGATGAACTAAACATTCGGTACCAAATTATGCATTTGGACACTCTGCTGCATCTTCACAACATCACTGTTTCATTTTGAGCCAAAGGCGAAACCTTGACCATCTTGCATAGCAGACCGCGTTCCACCCAATTTCAGTAGTCATTTCAGTCACGTGATCTCTTGACCTAGAAAAACTGCGCTGATGTTAGGGTTTTTACCCCTCGGCCAAAATTTGGCCGAAGGGTATTGTCGTCGTCATGTACGTCTGTCCGTCTGTCCGTCCGTCCGTCTGTCCGTCTGTCCGTCACACCTTTCTCGTTACCAAGATATCTTCAGAACGACTTACCCTAGGCACACCAAACTTGCAGTGCACATCCGTATGCTTGTGACCCAGAACCCTATTGAATCTGGACCTGATTGGTTAGAAACTTTGGCGGCCATCTTTAATTTATGCGAAACCATCACAGCTTTCTTGTTACCAAGATATCTTTAGAACGACTTACCCTAGGCACCCCAAACTTGCACTGCACATCCATATGCTCATGACCCAGAACCCTATTGAATCTGGACCTGATTGGTTGGAAACTTTGGCGGCCATATTTAATTTATGCGAAATCATTAATCTTGTGTATCTTAGGTACCATTTCTCTGTTCAGTGTGAAACTTGGTATAGATCATCGATGCATCAAGAAACTTCAAAGGAATGACCAAACCAGTTTCCCTGATTCGGTGAAAACCTTGGCGGCCATCTTTAATTTATGCAAAATCTTCAATGATATATATCTCTGATACCATTCAAGTGTTCTATACGAAACTTGGTATACAGCATCGATGTATCAAGAGATCTGCAATGTATAGCCACATCAGTTCCTCTGAGTGGCGGGAAGGATGGGCGGCCATCTTTAATTTATGCAAAATCATTAATGATCTCTATCTCTAATACTGTTCGAGTGCTCGATGTAAAATTTGGTATATATCATCGAAGCATCAATAGACTTACGATAAATGACAGTTCTGGCGTTTCTGATTGGGCGGAACCTTGGCGGCCATCTTTAATTTATGCAAAGTCTTCAATGATATATATCTTTGATACCATTTCAGTGTTTTATATGAAACTTGGTATCCAGCATCGATGTATCAAGAGACTTGCAATGAATAACCACATCGGTTCCTCTGAGTGGCGGGAAGGATGGGCGGCCATCTTTAATTTATGCGAAATCATTAATGATCTATATCTCTGATACTGTTCAAGTGCTCAATGTAAAATTTGGTATACATCATCGATGTATCAATAGACAGTTCTGGTTTTTCTGCTTGGGCGGAAACCTTGGTGGCCATCTTTAATTTATGCAAAATCTTTAATGATGTTTATCTTTGATACCATTTCAGTGTTCTATATGAAACTTGGTATACAGAATCTATGTATCAAGAGACTTGCAATGAATAACCACATCAGTTTCTCTGAGTGGTGGGAAGGATGGGCAGCCATCTTTAATGTATGCGAAATCATTATGGATCTCCATCTCAGATAATTTTCAAATGTTCGATGTAAAATTTGGTATACATCGTCGATGCATCAACAGACTTATGTAATGAATACCGGTTTCTCTGATTGGACGGAAACGTTTGAGGCCATTTCTAATGGCAAAATTTTCATAATCTGTATATTTGTTACTTGACTGCTTGGTGTTCCTGAAGTCTTGTTTTAAATTGAATACATTATGAATGGCTGGCGCCCAGAGCCGAGGGGTTTTCAGATGCGCAGCTTCGTATTACTTTCTGAGCTAAACTGTTCGCTGAAACCAAATGTAAAATATTTAAACCAAGCATGCATAACAATAAAATATTAATGGATAGATCAGTGAAATTTTATAGAAATCCGTGCTTTATTTCACCCAATTTGAGTTCTTCAGTGGGTAGGTGATCACTGACATCGCGGACCACCTTTGAAGTTTCAGTATTCCCTACATTTGCCTGGCTTGTTGGATGTTTGATGGTAGATGAATGGGTTTCTTTTTTCTTCAAATAGATGTTGTTTTAAACTATCTTTCCTTTATATTTATTAATGTTCATTAACATTGTTGAAAATGTGCATGTTTATCTGCCACCAGGTATCCCACAAGCTAATGTTGTTTTCGAATCTCTTGCCATGGTCATGGTAAACAAAAGATCTGATTGGTCAATATATGCAGGTTATATCTGTGTTTTCGTTGAACATGACAGGGAAAAGTCCTCTGCCCAAGTATATACCGTGCCTAAGTATACCGTGCTCAAGTGTACCAGGGGTATCTAGGATAGCGATACCCTGTTTTTTTGTGAGGATGACTCTGTTGGAGCTGTGGCTGATTTAAAAATCACTGTAACTAAACATACCAAATTATCCTTTCTCATTTCCTAGAATTCCACCCCCCCCCCCCTTTCCCCCCTAGTATTGGTATAAATTTATAACTAGTCACTTGGAGTGGACATTTAAGATAAATAGAAGTCTCTGTAATAGACCCTTATCTCCCGGGTACCTGCACTTAATAACAGAGATAACAATGTTCTCTCTGGTACAAGGAACACTCCATGTCCCTTCTAGTGGCTCTAAATCTCTCTCAGTATGGGATACAATACACAGCTCTGACACTTCTACCCCTCTCAAGTTGATACTACAGCCCCCCACAACCCCTTGAAGCCTAGTGAAGCAGGATTATATATCAATTATATATCCAATTTGAGTGAGATATTGTTATGACCTGTTATGATATATACTACAATTTACAGATTGTCAAATATTGATCTAGTACTGATCAAGGCTACTTAGTGAGCATGTTGAGAATGACTAAGCTAAGCCTGTGAATATTCTGTAGGTCCTTATAAAACTTCTCTGTCATATTCAATCATTCGTGCTTTCCCCCTCCCTTTCGTGGTATTTTTTCCTTCCTGTCTGTACATGGCAGTGTGACTAATGTCACAGGACCTACGAAGTAGGATAGGCATCAGAACTCCGACATGAACTGAACTCTTGGAGATCCTCCACCCCCCAAGTTGAAATCCTGCTTATATTAATATGGGCACTGCTCAAGTCAGAATCACCAGTGATTTAATAAAAAATCACCAGAAATTTTCATCAAAAGTGGGTCAGCCCAGAACTTGCTGGTAACAATCACTTAATGCACCTTCGTGCCAAAAATCAAGGTTCTAATGTCAACGGTTCTCCTTATTTTGCCTACGAAAGGTTTCGGATAGACTCACTTACTCATTACCGGACAATTTGCAAATGAGAGCCTACTTCATAGGAATATTTTTCCATTCATAATCTCCATCTCATTGAATACTCAGATTTTAGCTAACTGATTAAGTCACTCTTTGTTATTTCATTTCCAAACCCTTGTCAACATTTTCTAATATCTTCATCATTTCCTATTCATTTTCCCACTCTCCACAAATTCCTTCCATTTCTGTCAAGCTCTTTCTTCTTTCCTTCTCCTATCTTTATTCTCTCCATTTGTCAAATTCCTTCTTCCCCTCCTATTTCCTTCCACCTTCCCCTATATTTTCCCCATCTTATCCCTACTTTCCCCTCCTATTCTCCTCCACGTTCCCCTATATTTTCTCCATCTTATCCCTACTTTCCCCTCCTATTCTCCTCCACGTTCCCCTATATTTTCCCCATCTTATCCCTACTTTCCCCTCCTATTCTCCTCCACGTTCCCCTATATTTTCCCCATCTTATCCCTACTTTCCCCTCCTATTCTCCTCCACGTTCCCCTATATTTTCTCCATCTTATCCCTACTTTCGTCTCCCATTTCCTTCCACATTCCTCGATATTTTCTCCATAAATATTTATACTTTCCTGTCATATTTCCACCTTCCCCTATATTTTTCCCATCTTATCCCTACTTCCCCTCTTATTTCCTTCCACGATCCCCTGTATTTTCCCCATTTTATCCATAGTTTCCTCCTATTTCCTAACACCTTCCCCTATATTTTCTCCATCCTATCCATACTTTCCCCTCCCATTTCCTTCCACTTTCCCTATATTTTTCCCCCATCTTATCCCTACTTTCCCCTCCTATTCCCTTCCACATTCCCCTACATTTTCCCTATCTTATCCCTACTTTCCCCTCTCATTTGCTTCCACGTTTCCCTATATTTCCTCGATCTTATCCCTACTTTCCCCTCCTAGTTTCTTCCACATTCCCCATGTATATTTTCCTCAGCTTATCCCTACTCTCCCCTCCTATTTCCTTCCACATTTCCCAGCTGTATTTTCCTCCATCTTATCCCTACTTTCTCCTCCTATTTCCGTCCACATTCCCCTACATTTTCCCTATCTTATTCCTACTTTTCCCTCTCATTTCCTTTCACATTCCACTATATTTTCCTCATCTTATCCCTACGTTCCCCTCTTATTGTGTTCCAAGTTCCTCCATATTTTCCCCATAAAATAGAGTTCAGCCCCTCCCCCCTGTCAAATATGTTCTGTGGCACATATGTCCCCTTCTATTTTCTTCCATTTTTCCTGTATATTATTGTCTAGGTAATTGCTCCTCAAATACCAGATAAAACAGTTTGCTGATAAACGTAATAATCCCCTTGGAGGGAAAAACATGTGAGGCTTGGAAAACTATGTTCAGCATTAGTGAAGTTTGTGCTAGGATTATTGGGGTCAAGAGTATCCCTTAAAATCTAACTATCTCAGATTATGGATTTATGGTGACAATCTAAATTTTTAAGTGATAGTCAAGTTGATTTGGAGCCTCTTGAAAACTACCTGACAGGTGCTCACCCTTTATGGTAAGAGTGTCTTGTTACTACTCATTGTCTCCCCTTTTGTTGTTGAGGGACTTTCGACATCTCTTCATGCGGATGATTGGTACTTGGTGTCACACCACACCCCCTCGTCTTTGAGGAAATATATATGGAGGTGTCCTCTTAAACGAACACTCGATATAGTATAACCTCTACAAGTGGTTTCAGCAAAATCTTAACTGTTCACAAAATAATGCTATTTTGACCCATATTGAAGAGACAGTGTGTGATGACAAATGTTAATTCATTTAATATAGTCCATTACTACGTTTAACAAGGGAGAGAGAGAGAGAATTAATGTTTAACGTTGCGTTCCTATGTTTAACAAACTTCAAGCCTACAAGTTCATGTGGAATATGCCTCCTATATTTTCCTATATTTTTAAGTCAGTCCTATAGTTTACTCAAAACCTCCTATATATTTCCTATATTTTGACCCTTTTCTCATGAAAACTTTCACCAGTGCTTTGAAATGAGTCAAAGCAGCAGAACGGCTGGGTCTCCCCCAACACTACCACTATGACTGCATTCAGTGGACATAATTTAATCAAATACCAGAAGACTACCAATTTTGGAACATACCATGTAGTAGTGACCTGTCTTACACTCTTTATTTTCTATATCTTCCTATATTTTATTTAGAAAATTCATATAGTTTCTCCTATATTTTCACTGTAAACCACTTGCAGGCCTGTATATTCATAAAACTTGAGATTTTTACTTAGACATATGTAATTACGTATTAGCTTATCTCCAGCTTGCATCCCAGACTTTCTCTCACTCACTTTTGGAGAGCTGCACTCATTTTTGTTTCCAGTACAAACTGGCATTTTTTAACCTTATAAAGTTCCAAGGTACGCTACTGATGGAATGTTTATGTGACATATTTATGTCCCGATCCGACCTTCTGAATGTACATGTATTAACCTTGCCATGTTTACGTCAAAAGATCATGTTTTCTTCCCGCTGGTCAACTTTTGTGACATTTCCTTCTAGAAACATTTTGTGGTCAATGCGCCCCACCAATTATAACTTCTCAGAGTTGATAACTTGGTAAGGTTATAATTTTGCTAACTTCTGTAATTTGGTCCCCTGACTGTATAGGCACATTATCCTGAACACTATTTTGCAATTTCTGCCTGACAGATATGTTTGACATTTTGTCTGAATTTATGATATATATTTCCAGACAACTAGCCTGTCTCAAGTGCATAATCGTGCCAAATTTTGGATAAAAGTTTGATTACGTTAAATGACATTAAGAAGTCAAAGACATTCCCTCAATGTGTTCAACATTCCTTTTAGATTTCCATGAATTTATCTCTACTGAATTGTCTTAAACATTGTCTCACACTGTTACCCCAATTTTGTAACCTGTACAATCACCACACTGACATAAGGGAGCGACTATGTCCATTTAGACTACTTTCGGCAGCTACTTTAGGCAGATTCTAGACTGTAGGATTGTCAGTCTGTCAAGTTAGGTAAGCTGTGCCAATCAGTCTTGGGGCCCTCGGTGGCTGATTGGTCTAAGTCATTTCAGTGATCGCTAGTCTCACACCGCTGAGCCAGCACAGGATCGAGCCTTGCTGCTGCATGTGTGAAAGTTTGCCAGTTACTTGCCTGTCACCAACTGACTGTCACCATATGGGTGAAATGAGCTTGAGTTTGACATTAAACCAAATCTCTCTCCCCGCTCCCTGCTAAATAAGTCTCTCTCCCCCTCCCTACTGAATAAGTCTCTCTCCCCCCTCCCTACTGAATAAGTCTCTCTCCCCCTCCCTACTGAATAAGTCTCTCTCCCCCTCCCTACTGAATAAGTCTCTCTCCCCCTCCCTACTGAATAAGTCTCTCTCCCCCTCCCTGCTAAATAAGTCTCTCTCCCCCTCCCTACTGAATAAGTCTCTCTCCCCCTCCCTACTGAATAAGTCTCTCTCCCCCTCCCTACTGAATAAGTCTCTCTCCCCCTCCCTACTGAATAAGTCTCTCTCCCCCTCCTACTGAATAAGTCTCTCTCCCCCCTCCCTACTGAATAAGTCTCTCTCCCCTCCCCTACTGAATAAGTCTCTCTCCCCTCTCTCCCCCCTCCCTACTGAATAAGTCTCTCTGTTTTAAAGGGAGTGATCACTCTGCCTCTCCATTGCTCTCCTAAGTTTTCCTCCAGGGGAGCTTTTTGATCACTCTCCTCAAAATTGGCAGTATACTGACGAGTGATAATAGTGAGAATGATCACTCCCGCAAAACAGAATCCAGGAGAGTGATCAACCGCTCCCACAGATTAAAGAAATACGAGACTGCCGATATTTTTGGCTAGGCAGATTCTGGAAATCCTGTCTACAATGTGAATCTGTATATCTGATATCATGTGGAGGCTCATCAGCCAATTAGTGATGGACTTGTGTTTTGGTAGAAATATCCCGCCCAATTTCATGCGCGACCAGGAGATATATTTCAGTCTCGTGTTTGTCAAATTTGTGAGAGCTGTTGATCACCCTCCTAAATTTTGTATTACGAAAGTGATCACTGTATTACGAGAGTGATCACTGTATTACGAGAGTGATCACTGTGATCACTGTATTACGAGAGTGATCACTGTATTACGAGAGTGATCACTGTATTACGAGAGTGATCACTGTATTACGAGAGTGATCACTGTATTACGAGAGTGATCACTGTATTACGAGAGTGATCACTCTTGCTTGTATTACTCTCCCAGGGCCATAGCCAGGATTTACTGAGGGATGGTTCGCCTTCACTCCAAAAGGGCACATCAGGGGGTTCACTGTATGGGAAAAGGGGCAAATAGGGGGTTCGCTTCAGTTTGAAAAGGGCATTCATATGAGAAAAATATATAATATTTCCGAAAGGGGGAGTTTTCCCGAACCCCCCAAAAAACCCCTGGCTACGGGCCTGTCTCCAGTGCTTTTTCATATTTCAGGAGAGTAATCAATAACCCTCCTGGGGTAAGTTACACCAGTGAATATGAAGAGGGAGAGTAATCACTCTCCTCATAAAATGAGAGACATATTTCCTGGAAGTACGACCGCACTGCGGTGGTCTAATGGTTAGAGCGTTGGCGTCGTAAGCGGTAGGTACTGGTTCAATCCCAGGCCAGGTCATACCAAAGACTTGAAAAATGGAACTTGTTGCTTCCTCGCTTACGCTCAGCATTGAGAAGATAGAACAAGGACTGGGGTTTCATGTCTGCCTACGGCATGATATTCCAGTGGGACAGCACTATAAAATGGCAGCATTAGATCTGCTCTGTTACAAGTAGGTACCCCCGCCCCTCCCCATCCCTTCCCTTCCCCATTGTGATATAGCCGAAAAAATGTTGAAGAACCAGCGATCTGATGCCATGCGTTACTTTGCCAAATTTGTTCCTGAGCTTTGTTGCATTGCTCATATTTTTTGTGAGTTACTGTACTAAAGATGCCTGGAAAATTGAAATTATTGACCTGGAAAGTCCTGGAAAACTCCTGGAAATTTTTCCTGCTGTTATTCGTATGAACCCTGTACTTTACTGGCTTTAAGACCGAAGATGATACTCTATATCCCTCTGCATTTGGAGACGGTCGATTTTCAAGCCATCTCGTCAATAAATCTACAAAAAGTTCCATCTTCTTCACAGCTGCCTCACTAATGACAATACTGAAATGACAATGACCCACAAATTAGAATTTTTATGTCCGATAAGATTTATTGGGCTACTTGAAACTATACTGAAAACCTTAATATTCTTGATTATTTCAAAGAAAGATATTGTATGTTTTCGGGTTACTATTTAAACACCAAATCAACGTCATAGAATTTCCCAAACAAAGTTCTATTTATATTGTTCACAGTCGATGCTGGAATTCAATCTGTTACACAACAAAACAACCAGTATACATGTAGATACTGGTTATCCACTCCATTGTTTGTACTGGATTGACACAGTAGATTTCACTGCTGGACCATGGAGTAATATTATGACACTCAGGGGGACTGAACAAGCTCTCGAATGAGAAAGATTCCCTGGCTTATCAAGCACAGTTGCCTGGCCTGTGGGGTATTTGAAGATAGATGCACGTATATTTTCAAGAAATTATGAAAGTTATTAGATATAATAATTTTTTGCAAATCATTAAAAAAAAAATATTTTTCTGGATATTTAATTTCCTTTCATTTTTGACTCATTCTATATCATTGTAATGTCATTCCATACAAAACATGAGGTACATCTAATACATTAAAGAGGAATATCAAAGGGCCTATAGTAGGGAGAGAGAGAGAATTAATGTTTAACGTCGCGTTCAACAATATTTCAGCTAAGGGCCTATAGTGATACATTAAAGAGGGATATCAAAGGGTTTACAGTGATACATCAAAGGGGATACCCAAAGGGTCTACCGTAATACATCAAAGGAGATACCCAAAGGGTCTATAGTAACGCATTAAAGGGAAAATCCAAAAGGTCAATAGCTATGCATTAAAGGGGAATACCAAAGGGTCTATAGTAATGCATTAAAGGGGAACACCAATGGGTCTATAGTAATATATTAAAGGGGAACACCAAAGGGTCAATAGTTATGCATTAAAGGGGAATACCAAAGGGTCTATAGTAATGCATTAAAGCGGAATACCAAAGGGTCTACAGTAATACATTAAAGGGGAATATCAAAGGGTCTACAGTAATACATTAAAGGGGATACCCAAAGGGTCTATAGTAATCCATTAAAGGGGAACACCAAAGGGTCTATAAATATATTAAAGGGGAACATCAAAGGGTCTATAGTAATACATTAAAGAGGCATACCAAAGGGTCTACAGTAATACATTAAAGGGGATACCCAAAGGGTCTATAGTAATGCATTAAAGGGGAACACCAAAGGGTCTATAAATATATTAAAGGGGAACATCAAAGGGTCTATAGTAATACATTAAAAGGGATACCCAAAGGGTCTATAGTAATGCATTAAAGGGGAACACCAAAGGGTCTAGACGTTAAACCTTACTTCTCTCTCCCTCCAAAGGGTCTATAAATATATTAAAGGGGAACATGAAAGGGTCTATAGTAATACATTAAAGAGGAATACCATAGGGTCTACAGTAATACATTAAGGGGGATACCCAAAGGGTCTATAGTAATGCATTAAAGGGGAACACCAACGGGTCTATAGTAACACATTAAAGGGGAAATACAAAGGGTCAATAGTTATGCATTAAAGGGGAATACCAAAGGGTCTATAATAATATACTAAAGTGGATTACCAAAGGATCTATAGTAATGCATTAAAGGGGAACACCAAAGGGTCTATAGTAATACATTAAAGGGGAACACCAAAGGGTCTATAGTAATACATTAAAGGGGAACACCAAAGGGTCAATAGTTATGCATTAAAGGGGAAGACCAAAGGGTCTACAGTAATACATTAAAGGGGAACACCAAGGGTCTATAGTAATGCATTAAAGGGGAATACCAAAGGGTCTACAGTAATACATCAAAGGGGAACACCAAGGGTCTATAGTAATGCATTTAAAGAGAACACCGAAGAGTCAATAGTAATGCATTGAAAGGGAATGCCAAAGGGTCTACAGTAATACATTAAGGGAGATTCCCAAAGGGTCTATAGTAACGCATTCTGTCTCATTCCATCACAACCACTTCACATACATATTGGAAAGATCACGATTCAGGCGTTCCGAATACAGTAAAAAATTAATTTTTACGTCTATTTCAACAGTTTTGTTGCAGTTAGAAAAGAGTTATTTCAAAAAAATAATCTCTTTTTTATATAGCTAATTTCACCTATTATTTTACAAGTAACGAGTCCGAGATTTTGCATGGAGATAATAAACTTTTCAAACAAAACGAGTGTCTCTTTTTTTTTAACTCTTAGAAAAAGTTTGAGAGCATTGTAAAGTGTTTTTTTTTAAACAAAATGAAAGTCTATTTCAAGTTCCAATAGCTTCAAATCAAAGCACCATTTTGAAAAACTGAGACACTGTCATTCGGACTGTAATGCATATATTATGATACCCAAAAATTGACATAATCGGATGAAAAATAGAGAAGTTATTAGCAAGCTTGTATGCACCAGCCATGTAAAATAATACGTCGGATGTAGAGCGTAAACAAATATAATCTACTTTTCAGATGATAATCTGTAATTATTATCCGCTACTTCATGATAATGACACAATATTCTCACACACCATATAGGGATTATAGGCCAAACTTCTTTAATCACTTTGGAACAATATATTTTGAGAAAGTGTGGAAAACCAATCACGAAGATGAATTTTTATGCTGGAATATACCCCGTTGATCAGTTTTCACGCCTTCCGAAATCCCTCACCGCGGGTGATTGAGTAGACGTCGACTGCCAATTAGTATTCAAAAGAAGGCTAACAGAGATGTGATTTGCGGCAATTAGACATTCATGGATTTAATTGCGAACTGAAAAAGGTCTAGCTCCAGGAAAGAGAAGAAAACAGGAACTGGTCAGTCTACAGACCTCAAATGGGAAAAACTGGCAGCGGCCATTTCCGGTGTGGAGTTAAAAAACTTTACTATTATCGCGAAAGTATACAATTTGCTGGAATAATGTTTGCCTTTTTTATAATTATATGTACAATGGTGAATATCCCGGTTTCTCGGCAAGAGAAAGTTTTCCTCGAAAGCATCTGGAACAAACGGCGTGATGTTCCAGACTGGCAATCAGTTCATCACACCCCCATATCATATTCCCGGCCCCTGCATGGAAAGAGATTTGGGTATTCTCCAAATCATCCTCGCTTTCTGAATCCTGAAAATAAATAAAATAAACCTTTTAGTTGTATGTGGTACTGTATTAATTTTCCAAGCGTTTGTAATTCTATAATATATGGTATGATAATGTTTACAGGTATATGTGTATAACAAACAACTTGCGTCAGATGATTCATAAAAAAATATACATTTCTTTTATGCCATAATGATTTAGATAATTAAGATCATTGTTATACCTCATCTCGATCTTCTTGTTCTCTGATTGTTGACAAAATCTTTCCAGCAGAAGCCTCTGAAAATATCGGACCATGCTCCGGCAACTCAGTTTCACTGTCATTATTCTCAGTCTGTGACGAAGATGCGTCCGAATCGATTATCCGATACTGGCCATACCAACTGCATGCACTGTTTCGCTTGTTCAATAGTTGAAGCTTGTTATGGGCGACCAGCGTAATCTTGTAACGTTTTCTTCCCATGATTGAATTGATCGACGACGGCTGAATTATGAATGACAGACTAGACGCTTGTATTTTTGGCAAGTAAGATATGTTGATAGAATGTCGAGTGAGGTATTATGAAAAACATTACGCAAATTCGCAATATATATATATCTGCATATACCACATGCTTTCCGGAAATGGTTGACCACCTGAGCAGTGTGTTTGTATTTGTTTATTTTGTCATGTGTCACGAAAACACTGAGATAGACCATATAATTTCCTGTTCAATATTTTGTAAACGATGGCTGCTGCAGCATGAATGGAGAAGAAAAACAACTAATTATAATAAATGAGCCCAGCACGTGATTTGTGTGTATTGCAGTTACAAGTAATTAGCCGAGGTGCGGAAGTCACGGCAGGCGGTAACACCGATTGTGAGTAATGAGCGCTACTCCCCACAGCCGAGAGTTCTTCCACAGACAGTGATTTTTTGAGAGCCAAAATTTCACGTTTGCAAACACTTTTTAAGAAAAATAACAGAAACACTTGATAGGCTTATTCTTTAACTTTTGAAATATGCAAAGAAAAAATATCGATAGTTTGAGCCTATTCCTCGGGCCTCGAGTCCTTAAATGGGATTAGCAACGGGTACACAGTAATACATTAAAGGGGAATACCAAAGGGTCAATAGTTATGCTTTAAAGGGGAGTACCAAAGGGTCTACAACAATACGTTAAAGGGGATTACCAGAGGATTAAGAGTAATACGTTAAAGGGTAACCCCAAAGGATCTCTATAGATCCTCAACAGATTAAGATAGATCTCCATATTCTGAAGCGTGACATACATACATGTAACAGGCCATACTTCGACTTCTTATGAACATTTGCTGTACTAAAAATGTACCCATTACATCATAAAATTTGTTTTCAATAGTCGAGCCTATTAGAAATGTTTGTTTTTTTGTTAAATTTTACAAACTGGTACTGTTTACTGGATGTCTCAACCATTTCAGGTTCAATATACATGTAATATAATATGATATGATATAATATTTTTAGAGGATTCCACAGAGCCCAATGACTACAAAGGTGGTTTCCTCTGCAGTAGATATATACATAATATCGATTACTGGCCATGATTAACTAAATACTTATGTAGAATATATACATATGTTTTCATCTGTTTGCATAAAAAAAGGACAATAAGAATGAAAAAGGGCATTGGACTATAATAGGGTAACAATACATGTAATTACTATTATTATTATTCTGCGAAAATTGAAAATGAAAAAGGCAACATCGGATTATTTGAACCTAACCATCCAATACCCGCTTAAAACACCCAGTAGCATTTATGTATTCAAAAAGCTTAAAATATTCTTGTATTTTCTTCCTTAGAGAACGATTTGTGGCCACCCAATAGGAAATCTAACAAGTGATCAGATAAGAAATCTAGATACATGGAGTAGTGTATACCAGGACTAATGATATTTACAACTTGTGTGAGCGGGACTCTACGTGGGGCAGCCAAATCGGGCAATATGAAAAGTAGTGTTTGGCAGTCTCCTGACTGAAATCACAGATGTGGCAGTTTATGTACATGATATTATTGTACTTACACAACTGGGGGTGGAGATGGCTTAAGCCCATATATGTACATGTATTCTACAGTGGTTTGGTAACCGAAGAACCACATGAATACGAAAATAGAGGATTACTTTCGATTCCTTCAGCTGTAGGGAGTTGATTTTTGAACAAATTCAGAGGAAGTGAATTTGGATTTACGAAATGATTCTGTCTTGCATAAATAGTATTCATATATCCTTGTTTCTTTGGCTAATATTTTATCATTTTATAAAATGTTGGCTGGAAGATTATTCCAATCTCTAATTGACTGGAGGAAGAAAGACTTATGAAATGATTCTGTCCTCGCGTAAATAGTATTCATATGACCCTTGTTTCTTAGGCTAATATGATATTGATCCCCAACAAAGTTAACTTTAACCCTTTGAACCCTAGAGTTTACACGTTTATTGACCCCTGACCCTGAGGTCCCTGCTAAAATAGAGATAAAAACGACAATTTTGCCAGAATCCTGTCGGGTGTATATACATTATCTAAACAGCATTGTTCATCCCTTGCGGACTCTATGAATGGCTGCGTATCCCATTTGGACTTGGCCAACCAAACTATATCTGTGAAGCGCATACGTCTTGAAACGTGATTTGCTTGGCTGAATATGAATTAGCATATGCCAGAAGCCGCTTTTGCGGCATCTCGGGTATATACATTATCTTTTTAGGTCAAAAGCGGCCTCTTGGGTTCTAGGGCTAAAACATATAGTTAGACATGACCATGCCAGTTTGAAAACTCCACTCGTTCTGAATATTAGAAGTGAAGATACTGCAAATTTGGGTAATGACATTACTGGCCTCTCTTGATTGTAAGAATTTTCATGGATTTTCTCCAATGTCATCTGTCCATAAAGAATTAAGTCTTTCGCTTTTGGAAAATCTGCAAGACCTCACCTGGATTTTGTTTTGCTTGAGAGATGTGAGAGTGATCACTCTATGCAAATATCACACTCCATTGCAGACCCTTAATCTGTACTTATGTGAAAAAGTTGTTTCAATCTTTATGGGATGCTGTGAATAATAAAAACTAAAAACTGACTGGCCATACAATGAGAGTGATTGCTCCCCTAAAAACTGACTGGCCATACAGTGAGTGATGGCTCCCCTAAAAACTGACTGGCCATACAGTGAGAGTGATGGCTCTCCTAAAAACTGACTGGCCATACAGTGAGAGTTATCGCTCCCCTAAAAACTGACTGGCCATACTGTGAGAGTGATTGCTCCCCTAAAAACTGACTAACCATACAGTGAGAGTGATCGCTCCCCTAAAAACTGACAGGCCATACAGTGAGAGTGATTGCTCCCCTAAAAACTGACTGGTCATACAGTGAGATTGATCGCTCCCCTAAAAACTGACTGGTCATACAGTGAGAATGATCGCTCCCCTAAAAACTGACAGGTCATACAGTGAGAGTGATCGCTCCCCTAAAAACTGACTAACCATACAGTGAGAGTGATCACTCCCCTAAAAACTGATTAACCATACAGTGAGAGTGATCGCTCCCCTAAAAACTGACAGGTCATACAGTTAGAGTGATCGCTCCCCCAAAAACTGACTGGTCATACAGTGAGAGTGATCGATCTCCTAAAAACTGACTGGTCATACAGTGAGAGTGAACGCTCTCCTAAAAAACTGACTGGTCATACAGTGAGAGTGGTCGCTCTCCTAAAAACTGACTGGTCATACAGTGAGAGTGATTGCTCCCCGAAAAACTGACTAGTCATACAGTGAGGGTGATCGCTCCCCTAAAAACTGACTGGTCATACAGGGAGAGTGATCGCTCCCCTGAAAACTGACTGATCAAACAATGAGAGTGATGGCTCTCCTACACACTGGCTGGTCATACGGTGAGAGTGATCACTCTCCTAAAAACTGACTGGTCATACAGTGAGAGTGATCGCTCCCCTAAAAACTGACTTGTCATACAGTGAGAGTGATTGCTCCCCTAAAAACTGACTGGTCATACAGTGAGAATGATCGCTCCCCTAAAAACTGACTGGTCAAACAATGAGAGTGATCGCTCTCCTACAAACTGACTGGTCATACAGTGAGAGTGATCACTCTCCTAAAAACTGACTGGCCATACAGTGAGAGTGATCGCTCCCCTAAAAACTGACTGGCCATACATTGAGAATGATCGCTCTCCTAAAAAATGACTGGCCATACAGTCTCTCATATTTGGAAAATGCGTGAGAGCTGTTCATCACTCCTGGATTTTATTTTTTGTGATTAATACAAGAGTGACCCCTCTCTCCGTTACATTGGCAGCGTTGAGGGGAGTGATCAAACATACTCCTGGAGAAAAACTTAGGAGAGTCATGGAGAACAAGCTTGATCACTGTGAAATTGAGAAATGGCCATATCTCAGGAACTACTGGAAATTACATAGTTTGTTTCCTTTTTTTCAAGGTCTGTTCCATGCAGAGGGTTAAAAATAGACATGTAATGAAATACCTGTTAATGGAATTTTTTTTTTTCTTGTGCCCTAAAATTCTTTGTTTCTGTCAAAATGTGTGGTTAAAGTTTTCTCACTGTATACAGATCCCCCTGAGTACACTATTTTGCCCCCAAAGGTTTAGCAGAATTATTCTTTGTTAACAGAGTTAACTTCTGACTTAGGCCACACCGATTTTATCTTTGTTTCACAGCCAGATTTTTTTATTATTTTTTTTTTAAAGATTGGGGGCAATTCTATTTTGACATTATGGACAGGGCCAGATGAGCGGAAACTCACCTACGTACCTGCAGAAAGGAAGGGGTGAGCTTCAAATGCTGAGTTTATTTTAATTTCATTATCGCCTCCAACCTTGGAAAAAAAGAGAAAATCTGCCCATGAAACAAAATTGGTTTGGCCTTTTATATTGTGCACGATTGTCGCGAGTCACCTCGCTAATCTGCCCAATCTGTAGAAGCTGCATTGAACAAGCAAATGGATTACACAGGGTCTGTATCCAAAACGTGTGGTCTTTATGATGGCGTTAACTGGCAAGCTTAACCGATTAGGTGCTTAGCACCCCTTCTCTTTCCTTCTGGCTTCTTACATACAAGTGTTCTTTGTTTTGCCCTTTATTTGCCGGAGAGCAGAAATAGTTCGCACCTGATCTGTAAATTATTTGTGTCCATATTTGTGACCTATTTTTAACTGGGTATTTCGCACATTGAAATAGTAGGGCAGACGTGTCGAGATACCCTGCTGACCACGTGTCGGCATGTGTCCACTCCGGAAATGGAAGTGGTACACTAGAAAAAAAAAAATCAGTAACAAATTTCGTCTCAAAAAGTGTAAGCTAAAGTAATGTTAGTGATTTTTTTTTGATAACCTAAATGTAGCCGATTAAACATGAGAGGATTTAATTGATAGGAAGAAAACATTCGCTTTCAGGAAAGATTTTCTGCATTTCTGGTTAGCACCATTTGATCACATAAAAAGGTACTACGTATCACGTTGGGCACACCGGTTCTCATCAGATCACCGAAGTTAAGCAACGTTGAGCTCGGTCAATACTTGGATGGGTGACCGGGTGCTGTACTGGCTGGGCTGATCAGTGTCCAGGATAATAGGAACTGTGAACACTCTCGTGTCGTGGCACATGTAGGCACCATCGTGATACGACTGAAAATTTTTTGAAAACGATGTTAAATCCTACTCACTCACTTGATCACATAAAACCAAAGCATTATGAAACTGCATATTGTTAAATGTCTGGAAGCCAGTGGGGGGGGGGGGGGGGGGGGGGGGATATTCCATTTTGAAAATTAAGTATTTTTTTCCTTCCGAGTATAATCGGCCCTCATCTCTATACCTCCCAAATTCTGTTAGTTGATATGTTGTTTGGCTTTTTGTATGCCTCTCTGACCAATGTGGGGTTACTGTTAACTGTCTATTCTGCCTTTTGAATGGGAATTTATTGTAATTACAATGTTTTGGAAATATATTCAATTCACTAGATTGGAAAAGAATACCAAATGAACAAAAATCTGATATAGATTGTTCACTGAGCTAAGATCAACCCCTATATGCTAAAGATGGATTTGGGGACAAAATTCAACCGATTGAATTCCAGTGAATGAATTTATAGAGTTACTCATAACTCCTGAAGGGAACAAAGTCACGAGCAGAGATTAATCATAGATTATCACGTTTGAGATTATTTGAGCCTATTTGCATACTAGGATATTAAATTTGAGTCATAATTTAAGTGCATAAGTTGATAACCTCAAGTGCAGCGTCTTGGTCAGGTTCAAAATAAACAAAATTTATTTTTAGTTATATTCAATCTCAACACACTAACATACGTGGGGTTCCTGGGTGTATAAAAAGGAATATGACCTAACCCATGTGGTTCTCAGGTGTGAAAAGGAATATGACTCAATATGTCATGATATGACTGAAATATAGTTGAAAGCGACGTTAAATCATATTCACTCACTCACTCATACAAGGAAGGATTAGAAGTTTTAAATATTTTAGCCATCTTACAGACATGAAGTAAATGATATTTTATTCTCAGGCAAAAGTTGTTTTGTAAATGATTTTATATCATACTCAAATAATAATGACTTTTTAATGAAAATGCCCTTTTTTAACACTGAGACTATTTAGACATTCTTATTTTAATTAAATTTTAACTACATCTGGAAATCCGTAGCAGAATAATCCATTGTCTCATGCACCCTTAAATAGTCTTCAATTGAAAATGCAACGTTTTAACCAGGACGTTTTTAGAAATAACTTTTTATCCAATAATTCATGCTTCAGGGTTACTAAGTGTCATTGTCGCCGCCGCCATACAGTAATACAGTTTTCCTGTATATATGTACGGATTTCCCATTCTTACACATGTGATCTTTATCTAGTATTTATATTATGCTTATTCAGCATGTATATTTTACCAGCGCAATTGTCTTCTTTTGTTTTGTATTGTTATTGTATTGTATTGTTTTGTTATCCCAGAGTTCACATAGGTGCACCTGTGTGTCCTACACAGACAACAGTTAAAGTCATTAAATAAATATAAATACAAATAAAATAAAATGGTTCATGGAAATTTGCATTCTCGAAGAACTGCATCAGCGAAGGAAAGAATAGAAAAGTTCATTAGTGTTGGCAAGATATCATTTTGACATCATCAGTCCAGCCAGTCTGCATTTTCTGATGGAGCTTGAGCCAGATAAATATTTTGTATTGTAAGTGTGTAATGAAAGTAGTATATAAAACTTTGTCGTTATTCTTCAGTGTGGATTTCATGTGGGTCGGCCTCATAAGTGGTAGGTACTCGGTTCAATCCCAGGCCGGGTCATACCAAAGACTTGAAAAATGGAACTTGTTGCTTCCTCACTAACGCTCAGCATTAAGAAGGTAGAACAAGGACTGGCTCGCTCGGTGTTAGTTTAATGTGATTGAGTGTGGTGTCATATCTGCCTATGGCATGATATTTCAGTGGGACAGTACTATAAAATGGCAGCATTGTATATGCTGTGTTACAAATAGATACAAATGGAGCAAAGGGATGCTGATGCTGTGGAGTACAACAGACAGGGCATCATGGCTTTTGCTTGATTTTAACCAGCGACTTCATGGTGTGCATACACACTTGGCAGGGATGGCATTTGGTGGCACCATCCTTGGTCCAAATGGGCCGTATGTGGTGTCGTATTGAAGTGCTCATTAAGCAGAGTCAAACTGGTGTAGTTTCCAGTTTGACCGGTTAAATCATGGTTCGCATGCACAGTCGGGATTAGTAGAGAAAGGAACATTTTTAGGTGTGCAGGGGTGTGTTTGCATGAGAGGTGAGCCATCCATAGTCCACATGGGTCATGTGTGCTATTATAAGTCCAACCGTGGTGGACACTTTGATCTGTGATGTCATTGTGGACATGCATGTTCGGGAGAAGTAAAGAAAAGGCAGTCTGTGTGTCAGTTTATTTGGGGAGCTAAGTGTAGGGTGTGGAAAAATGATTGATCAGGCTGACGCTGTAGCTTACGATGGGAGGGTACCAGGGTCATTGCTTGAATTTAACTGGTGATGCCATGGTGTGCATGCGCAATGTCTGTGGTGGGAATTTTGGGCGATGGGTTGTATTGGTTATTATACTGAAGAGTGCATAGGTAGAATCAAACTGGGGTCCTATTCAGTTTGACTGGTGAAGGCATGGTACACATGCACACTCGAGGAGTAGTAGTAGAGAAAGGGCATTATTGTGTTGTAGTTCTGGGATATATTTAGGCCATCCTTGGTACAAATGTCGAAGCTTGCATTGGGTAGAATATGGCTGGGGGTTGGTGCTGTTTATCTGAGACATCATGTACATATATAGTCGGGGAGTAGTATAGAAAAGGTATTTGAACATTGATTTGTGACATCATGTACATGCACAGTCAATGCTGTAGTATAAAAAGGGCACATGTAGCATTGGGATCAAGGTCTCTAGACTTCTATCGATGAGTTTGGCCAGTACTATACACTCCTTGTAATGGAGGTGACATCAACAGTAGTATATAAACCATGATGATATGATTGAATTTGGAGGGTGGTGGTTGAAGTGGTGGTGGTAGCGGACGTCGTGGTGATGGCATTGCTCAACACCCATCTTCGCACAGTCAGGCACTAATACTGGGGAATAAGATCTCCACTCACACGTACACATATCTGTCCCCTATAATGGCATAACACAGAGAGATCAACTACAACATAGATTCTGACTATACATTTTAGGGAGCTTCATGAAATTAGGGCATGAGTTCCTTCAAAGGAATGGGATACATGTATACCAGCTGTCCAATTGGGATACACTATGACCAGTGTAGTGTTTTGATCAGCGTGGATAGGAGTTCCAATTGGAATGGCATATGCCTTTCCCTCTGTGCTATGGGTGACCGGGTGCTGTACTGGCTGGGCTGATCAGTGTCCAGAATAATAGGAACTGTGGACACTCTCGTGTTCCGGCACATGTACTCCTACTCACTCACTCACTCCCTTGTGCTATATGGCAAGCTGTATGCCATCCTTTCTTTGCATGCCAGGGAGCTCCTAGGATTTCCAGCTCAGCACACCATGCCACACCGTTTGGAATGCATTCAGTTCCTAGTATGTCCTAATTTCAAGAAGCTTCCTTATTATCCCCACTGTTACATCATATCCAAGCTTGGGGAGAAATCCTGGGTATGTTTATTAAGAATGTTAGACAAAATTTTCACCTCAGGTTTTGAATGCTTTAGGTGGTCCAAACCATCAAAGCTCCTTCGTAGTGTGAATGAAGAAGACATCTTGTGCATGAAGATGGTGGTTTCAGAAGTTAAGTCGAACCGGAATTGGCTTTTGACCCCCGACCCCTGCAGCGGATTTAAGTTCTACATACCACTAACAAAAGTATTCAGTGTTTGTGTGTGTGTTGAGCTTTTTGCCCATTATGCACCCAAATTCATCTCGTACAGGATGGGTTAACCCTCTCTGTACCATATCGGTACAATTGTAGCAATGGAAAAAGTTCAATGATTGCCTCTCATTAGCATATGACAAAAGGCGATTTATAGACAAATGTATTCTTCCTTGTTAGATAGCTAGGAGTATCATCTTTGAAATGATGTTGACGACCATCACTGTTCATGACAGTGATGATTCCAGTTCGAAATTGTCAACACGACCAGTACAGAGTGAGTTAAGGTAATCGCACCAATAAATGTGGGATGCATATTGGTTCACTGATTTCTGTTCCTTTTCTTTCAGCCTAGTGATGACACCCTGATTCAAGTGGAGCCAGAATCGACACACATCATCTGTGAGGGTAATCCAGGCATCCGAATCAAACTGAGAGACACCCTGCTGCAGTGTCTGTCCAAACTATGACCTTCACCTATAACTATGACCTTCGAACATGTGATTGTCACCGAGGTCACTGTGTTAAATGTGTTGGTGACTGACAGCCAAACAATCGGTCAGGCCACACTAATTTTATTTTTTGTTTCACGGGCGGATTTTAAATTTTTTCCAAGAATGAAGGTATTAATAATAAAAATAAAGATAAAACTGGACATTTGAAGTTCTCCCCTTTCTTTCTGCGGGTAGATGAGTTTCTGCTCGTCTGGTCCAGTTTTACTTTTATTATCACTTTCAATCTTGAAAAAAAAAATTGCCCATGAAACAAAAAACAAAATTGGTGTGTGTCCTAATTAAACTGTCACTTGGCTGAAGAGTTTAAGGAATCTCGGAATAGTAACTGAGCAGACAAAAATGGCGGGAAGTCTTGATTATTGAGTGACCTTTCATGTGTTGTTAGTTATTACATAAGGAAAACTAACTTAATCCATGTAACCAGAAACACTTTCAAATGAAGGGTTTTATCAAGACTGGCTGATAACGGAAATCTATTCCCTTGATTTTGGAAGAGGAACTTGTCTGTGAAAGAAATATACGATCCTACAATAGAGATTCTGTACCATAATCCCAGCCACCAGTCCAGTTCTAACGGTAATTGTCCAGATGTGGATATTTATTGGTCAGAACATTTCAGTGATCATGCCTTTGAAATAAACTGAATCAATGAACCAGAATTACTTGTATCTCAACTTGTAGCTCTAGAAAGAGCTCGAGCTGAATAAAACTGTGTCACATTGCATATTGTATCTTATCTTTACGTTAAACCATTAAACCTTGAGCGCTACTAGAGTACTTATCGAATGAGGGTCATCCACGAGACAGCTGTCCAATTCTCTTCCATTTCATAACATTGACCATCGCAAAACATACAGTTTTAATCCATATCAAAAGGTACCAACATAACTGGGCATAGGTCGCCTGGTAAACAAGTCTGAATAAATTTGCGCATGTCCAACCGGAATGAGGGGATTTACTGAGAACGAGAGGGGTGAGAGTTAAGGGTATCACCCAATGTGACTTCTGGACCCAGGCATGTGTCTTAGGGTATTGTGAGTAGGGGATTAATTGTGGGTGTGTATACAAAAGTGGAAATGTGATGCTTTACCGAAACCGAGAGTGGTGGAAGACATGGGCTTTTACCCAATGAAACTATTATGAGTGCACATGCTCAACCAGAAGTGAAAAGCTTTACCGAGAATGAGATGGGTAAGAGACACGAGGATGTAGTCCATAGTTTCGGACTATTGGTCTCCCCTGAAAAATGGAATACAGCAGAGAACCCGGGTCTGACCACGTCATAATTATCCTTCACTTTTAATAACCAATATTTATAGTATCAAGCTTCTGGGTATAAACATTCCTTCAACCTGACTCCCATCCATACACAAGATGTCCAATGTTCTGCTATGGCGTTAGGTGAACAGGAGACAAAGTTGTTGATGTTGGCAATAAAGGTAAACAAACAGTTCCCTCTACCCCTAGTTCCTCCCCTTAATTTCAGACACGGTTAAATCAGGTAAGGGGAAGACCAGACTTGTACAAGTGGAGGGTGTCCAGTACGCAGACGATCGTCGAAGTGGAAGTGCCCGTCCAAAAGACGCCCGACAACGAAGAAGGAGAACTGGAAACCAATCCAGGCTTCACTTCAGCGAGCCTGATGTCTCCTGTAGCACAACACTGAACAGGAAGCTTCTTGTACATGACGAGTCCGATATCACTGAATATTCAGAAGGGACACATTCCGTTGGTTTGGGGTTTGCTGGATTGGCAACATCTGGAAGTCCCCTACTAACAGGGACAGTTGCATAATTATATAACTTCCAGGTTAGTCTGGTAACTTTCTTTGTCATCTCCCTGTCGAAACTGTGACTTCCGCCAGAGATTAAGGTTCTCACCACATCGGGGGGACTTGGTTCAGAATCCGGGAGGTCGCCTTCAGTCTCGACGACGGTGTGCTCACTTCTACCATCGAGGGCTAATAACACGTCATGTGAGGAATTCAAACATGTGTTGGCCGTGCCGGCTACGCAGGAAGAGAGAGCAGACATGTGAAATCCTAAAGCTCCCTGTTGACCTGCAGGATCTTCTGGAAGCCAATAAGTCGTGCTTACAAATTACATGACTTCACATTCAGCTTCCGGTCTGCGGATGTTAATGAAGATTTTTGGTACTTGTTCTCTGAAGGAACAGACAATACTCCGCCATCGCTTAACATTCCGTTCACTAATAAACAGGTCATGGTACTGGAGGAAACTGCTCATCAAGGAGTGGCGATTTCCTCACTTCTAGACTGGTTCTTAAAAGTAATCAGAGATGCAACGGATTCGCTGGCGATCACCACTACTCAACAACAGTTGCAAGAGGGTATATGTTTGTTGTCGGACTTCCAGAAGATAACTTCCAGGGCGAATGAAGATTTATTTATTCACAATGCCATTAATGTAGCTAGGCTTGTGCATTGGAGAGGCCAGGTATACCTGCCTCTTATGCACTCATACACTCAGGAAGCACTCATACACTCAGGAAGCACTCATACACTCAGGAAGCACTCATACACTCAGGAAGCACTCATACACTCAGGAAGCAGTAAAGAGACGATTATTGGAAGCTTCACCAACATCATTTTACTGTTTGGTTCTGCTGTTGAGTGAGTGCATCCAGAAATGGATCGTAATGAACAAGACCGTACTATTGCCTCCAGTGGTAAGCGGTAGGGACGTACAGTGTCCAAATCCAAATCCAAATCGAAACTGCCTTCTGGTTCGAAAGCTGCCTCGATTCTGCCTTCCGGTTCGAAGCCAGCCTCGGTTGGCTTCTGCTATGGTGAGAACCGTGGGAGCTGGTGCTTCCAGTTTTGCCACAACAAGACCTACCGGTAGGGAGAACCTTCAGTTGTTTTGACAGAACTGGACAAGGATTGTGGTGGAAGCGTAGGTAATTCGGACAATAAATTACCCTTACCGCATATCGTTCGACATGCTTCTGCCTTTGACTGCTATTTCCATTCCGTCTCGCACACCTCCCACAGTAACAGAAATCAGGACTGACTCCATCGCAAAGGCTTAAGTTTCTGGGGGGTGGACTATGATATATTTTACTAGCTCTCGCCAAGCCCCCAGAAGACAGATGGCAAAAGATAACGAAAATGATACCAAAAGTTATCTCAAGCCAGGGCCTTGCACTTTGCTGCTATAGTCGGACTCCTGAGGTCAACTCCGGACGTAGCCCCAAGAGGGTGACTGCAGGTACGTCCCCAGATGATATATCTAAATCAACAATGGGGCAGTTGAATCCGTGGATACAATTCAAGCCTTTTGTCAAACAATGCCTCCAATGGTGTCTGGATCCATTCAACGTAATGCCGGTTGTATCCCTACTTCGATATTTGACAACACTCATACACATGAAATCATACAAAATTACGAATCAGTCGGTCAATCGTAAGTTACCAATGTGGGATTTAGCCCCTGAACTAAGTAAATTAGGTGAGGCACCTTTCGAGTCGATCAATACTACTGATCCCAAGATGATTTCGTACAAAACTGTGTTTTTGCTGGCTCTTGCATCGGCAGCTCGTGTGTCCGACTTCCATGCGCTCAATGCAAGGAACATCAGACATTCCAGGAACTGAAAATACGCAGTACTATCAACTATTCCCGAGTTTATAGCAAAGAATCAAATCATCTATACGATAACATGTCTCGAGAGTTTACTATCTCAGTCTGATCTGATTTCCTTTCATCCGGTGTGGAGGCTAAGAATGTCCGGCCATATCCTCTAACCCAGCTAGGACACTTTCTCGACATTGGGGACAAGTGTCTGCTCTTGTTTGCAACAGAAAAGGATATGAAAAGCGACACATCACCAGGACATTCTTCTCCATCACGTCGGTCTGGAATCTGAGATACTTATGTGTCTGATTCACGATTTTGCTTGTTACATGAATCCTACCAGCGATCTTAGGAGAAAGTGAGGGTGTTTGTTTATCCCCTTCGATCCTAAATGCCAAATAAGGAAATAAGCATACATATGATCTCAAGGTGACTAAAAAATACGATTAGACTGGCGTACTCCACGGCTACGGAGAGGCAGGCTGCGCTTGTTAAAGTATCATTTCACGAAATTAGGGCCCTCCCTGCTCCATAGATGCTGTGGATCAGTGACTGAAATATTGATGCTGGCATGTGACGACCTCTACTCCATTGGGCCCCTTGTAACAGCACAGAAGGTGTCCTTGGGACGAAGGCCAGCTAGGTAAAACTCGGCAGCGGATTTTACCTTGTTTTTAACCGTCCCGCTCCTGCTCATTGAGAAAAAAGGGGGAGAGTGTAACCACTCATGACTGAATGTCAGGAAGCGGCATTGGTATGTAAGGAACATTATGATACCAATGACAAGTGTCTGCTCTTGTTTGCAACAGAAAAGGATATGAAAAGGGACACATCACCAGGACATTCTTCTCCATCACGTCGGTCTGGAATCTTAATTTCAGACACGGTTAAATCAGGTAAGGGGAAGACCAGACTTGTACAAGTGGAGGGTGTCCAGTACGCAGACGATCGTCGAAGTGGAAGTGCCCGTCCAAAAGACGCCCGACAACGAAGAAGGAGAACTGGAAACCAATCCAGGCTTCACTTCAGCGAGCCTGATGTCTCCTGTTGCACAACACTGAACAGGAAGCTTCTTGTACATGACGAGTCCGATATCACTGAATATTCAGAAGGGACACATTCCGTTGGTTTGGGGTTTGCTGGATTGGCAGCATCTGGAAGTCCCCTACTAACAGGGACAGTTGCATAATTATATAACTTCCAGGTTAGTCTGGTAACTTTCTTTGTCATCTCCCTGTCGAAACTGTGACTTCCACCAGAGATTAAGGTTCTCACCACATCGGGGGGACTTGGTTCAGAATCCGGGAGGTCGCCTTCAGTCTCGACGACGGTGCGCTCACTTCTACCATCGAGGGCTAATAACACGTTATGTGAGGAATTCAAACATGTGTTGGCCGTGCCGGCTACGCAGGAAGAGAGAGCAGACATGTGAAATCCTAAAGCTCCCTGTTGACCTGCAGGATCTTCTGGAAGCCAATAAGTCGTGCTTACAAATTACATGACTTCACATTCAGCTTCCGGTCTGCGGATGTTAATGAAGATTTTTGGTACTTGTTCTCTGAGGGAACAGACAATACTCCCCCATCGCTTAACATTCCGTTCACTAATAAACAGGTCATGGTACTGGAGGAAACTGCTCATCAAGGAGTGGCGATTTCCTCACTTCTAGACTGGTTCTTAAAAGTAATCAGAGATGCAACGGATTCGCTGGCGATCACCACTACTCAACAACAGTTGCAAGAGGGTATATGTTTGTTGTCGGACTTCCAGAAGATAACTTCCAGGGCGAATGAAGATTTATTTATTCACAATGCCATTAATGTAGCTAGGCTTGTGCATTGGAGAGGCCAGGTATACCTGCCTCTTATGCACTCATACACTCAGGAAGCACTCATACACTCAGGAAGCACTCATACACTCAGGAAGCACTCATACACTCAGGAAGCACTCATACACTCAGGAAGCAGTAAAGAGACGATTATTGGAAGCTTCACCAACATCATTTTACTGTTTGGTTCTGCTGTTGAGGGAGTGCATCCAGAAATGGATCGTAATGAACAAGACCGTACTATTGCCTCCAGTGGTAAGCGGTAGGGACGTACAGTGTCCAAATCCAAATCCAAATCGAAACTGCCTTCTGGTTCGAAAGCTGCCTCGATTCTGCCTTCCGGTTCGAAGCCAGCCTCGGTTGGCTTCTGCTATGGTGAGAACCGTGGGAGCTGGTGCTTCCAGTTTTGCCACAACAAGACCTACCGGTAGGGAGAACCTTCAGTTGTTTTGACAGAACTGGACAAGGATTGTGGTGGAAGCGTAGGTAATTCGGACAATAAATTACCCTTACCGCATATCGTTCGACATGCTTCTGCCTCTGACTGCTATTTCCATTCCGTCTCGCACACCTCCCACAGTAACAGAAATCAGGACTGACTCCATCGCAAAGGCTTAAGTTTCTGGGGGGTGGACTATGATATATTTTACTAGCTCTCGCCAAGCCCCCAGAAGACAGATGGCAAAAGATAACGAAAATGATACCAAAAGTTATCTCAAGCCAGGGCCTTGCACTTTGCTGCTATAGTCGGACTCCTGAGGTCAACTCCGGACGTAGCCCCAAGAGGGTGACTGCAGGTACGTCCCCAGATGATATATCTAAATCAACAATGGGGCAGTTGAATCCGTGGATACAATTCAAGCCTTTTGTCAAACAATGCCTCCAATGGTGTCTGGATCCATTCAACGTAATGCCGGTTGTATCCCTACTTCGATATTTGACAACACTCATACACATGAAATCATACAAAATTACGAATCAGTCGGTCAATCGTAAGTTACCAATGTGGGATTTAGCCCCTGAACTAAGTAAATTAGGTGAGGCACCTTTCGAGTCGATCAATACTAATGATCCCAAGATGATTTCGTACAAAACTGTGTTTTTGCTGGCTCTTGCATCGGCAGCTCGTGTGTCCGACTTCCATGCGCTCAATGCAAGGAACATCAGACATTCCAGGAACTGGAAATACGCAGTACTATCAACTGTTCCCGAGTTTATAGCAAAGAATCAAATCATCTATACGATAACATGTCTCGAGAGTTTACTATCTCAGTCTGATCTGATTTCCTTTCATCCGGTGTGGAGGCTAAGAATGTCCGGCCATATCCTCTAACCCAGCTAGGACACTTTCTCGACATTGGGGACAAGTGTCTGCTCTTGTTTGCAACAGAAAAGGATATGAAAAGCGACACATCACCAGGACATTCTTCTCCATCACGTCGGTCTGGAATCTGAGATACTTATGTGTCTGATTCACGATTTTGCTTGTTACATGAATCCTACCAGCGATCTTAGGAGAAATTGAGGGTGTTTGTTTATCCCCTTCGATCCTAAATGCCAAATAAGGAAATAAGCATACATATGATCTCAAGGTGACTAAAAAATACGATTAGACTGGCGTACTCCACGGCTACGGAGAGGCAGGCTGCGCTTGTTAAAGTATCATTTCACGAAATTAGGGCCCTCCCTGCTCCATAGATGCTGTGGATCAGTGACTGAAATATTGATGCTGGCATGTGACGACCTCTACTCCATTGGGCCCCTTGTAACAGCACAGAAGGTGTCCTTGGGACGAAGGCCAGCTAGGTAAAACTCGGCAGCGGATTTTACCTTGTTTTTAACCGTCCCGCTCCTGCTCATTGAGAAAAAAGGGGGAGAGTGTAACCACTCATGACTGAATGTCAGGAAGCGGCATTGGTATGTAAGGAACATTATGATACCAATGACAAGTGTCTGCTCTTGTTTGCAACAGAAAAGGATATGAAAAGGGACACATCACCAGGACATTCTTCTCCATCACGTCGGTCTGGAATCTTAATTTCAGACACGGTTAAATCAGGTAAGGGGAAGACCAGACTTGTACAAGTGGAGGGTGTCCAGTACGCAGACGATCGTTGAAGTGGAAGTGCCCGTCCAAAAGACGCCCGACAACGAAGAAGGAGAACTGGAAACCAATCCAGGCTTCACTTCAGCGAGCCTGATGTCTCCTGTTGCACAACACTGAACAGGAAGCTTCTTGTACATGATGAGTCCGATATCACTGAATATTCAGAAGGGACACATTCCGTTGGTTTGGGGTTTGCTGGATTGGCAACATCTGGAAGTCCCCTACTAACAGGGACAGTTGCATAATTATATAACTTCCAGGTTAGTCTGGTAACTTTTTTTGTCATCTCCCTGTCGAAACTGTGACTTCCACCAGAGATTAAGGTTCTCACCACATCGGGGGGACTTGTTTCAGAATCCGGGAGGTCGCCTTCAGTCTCGACGAAGGTGCGCTCACTTCTACCATCGAGGGCTAATAACACGTTATGTGAGGAATTCAAACATGTGTTGGCCGTGCCGGCTACGCAGGAAGAGAGAGCAGACATGTGAAATCCTAAAGCTCCCTGTTGACCTGCAGGATCTTCTGGAAGCCAATAAGTCGTGCTTACAAATTACATGACTTCACATTCAGCTTCCGGTCTGCGGATGTTAATGAAGATTTTTGGTACTTGTTCTCTGAGGGAACAGACAATACTCCCCCATCGCTTAACATTCCGTTCACTAATAAACAGGTCATGGTACTGGAGGAAACTGCTCATCAAGGAGTGGCGATTTCCTCACTTCTAGACTGGTTCTTAAAAGTAATCAGAGATGCAACGGATTCGCTGGCGATCACCACTACTCAACAACAGTTGCAAGAGGGTATATGTTTGTTGTCGGACTTCCAGAAGATAACTTCCAGGGCGAATGAAGATTTATTTATTCACAATGCCATTAATGTAGCTAGGCTTGTGCATTGGAGAGGCCAGGTATACCTGCCTCTTATGCACTCATACACTCAGGAAGCACTCATACACTCAGGAAGCACTCATACACTCAGGAAGCACTCATACACTCAGGAAGCAGTAAAGAGACGATTATTGGAAGCTTCACCAACATCATTTTACTGTTTGGTTCTGCTGTTGAGGGAGTGCATCCAGAAATGGATCGTAATGAACAAGACCGTACTATTGCCTCCAGTGGTAAGCGGTAGGGACGTACAGTGTCCAAATCCAAATCCAAATCGAAACTGCCTTCTGGTTCGAAAGCTGCCTCGATTCTGCCTTCCGGTTCGAAGCCAGCCTCGGTTGGCTTCTGCTATGGTGAGAACCGTGGGAGCTGGTGCTTCCAGTTTTGCCACAACAAGACCTACCGCTAGGGAGAACCTTCAGTTGTTTTGACAGAACTGGACAAGGATTGTGGTGGAAGCGTAGGTAATTCGGACAATAAATTACCCTTACCGCATATCGTTCGACATGCTTCTGCCTCTGACTGCTATTTGCATTCCGTCTCGCACACCTCCCACAGTAACAGAAATCAGTACTGACTCCATCGCAAAGGCTTAAGTTTCTGGGGGGTGGACTATGATATATGTTACTAGCTCTCGCCAAGCCCCCAGAAGACAGATGGCAATTGATAACGAAAATGATACCAAAAGTTATCTCAAGCCAGGGCCTTACACTTTGCTGCTATAGTCGGACTCCTGAGGTCAACTCCGGACGTAGCCCCAAGAGGGTGACTGCAGGTACGTCCCCAGATGATATATCTAAATCAGCAATGGGGCAGTTGAATCCGTGGATACAATTCAAGCCTTTTGTCAAACAATGCCTCCAATGGTGTCTGGATCCACTCAACGTAATGCCGGTTGTATCCCTACTTCGATATTTGACAACACTCATACACATGAAATCATTCAAAATTACGAATCAGTCGGTCAATCCTAAGTTACCAATGTGGGATTTAGCCCCTGGACTAAGTAAATTAGGTGAGGCACCTTTCGAGTCGATCAATACTAATGATCCCAAGATGATTTCGTACAAAACTGTGTTTTTGCTGGCTCTTGCATCGGCAGCTCGTGTGTCCGACTTCCATGCGCTCAATGCAAGGAACATCAGACATTCCAGGAACTGGAAATACGCAGTACTATCAACTGTTCCCGAGTTTATAGCAAAGAATCAAATCATCTATACGATAACATGTCTCGAGAGTTTACTATCTCAGTCTGATCTGATTTCCTTTCATCCGGTGTGGAGGCTAAGAATGTCCGGCCATATCCTCTAACCCAGCTAGGACACTTTCTCGACATTGGGGAGAAGTGTCTGCTCTTGTTTGCAAAAGAAAAGGATATGAAAAGGGACACATCACCAGGACATTCTTCTCCATCACGTCGGTCTGGAATCTGAGATACTTATGTGTCTGATTCACGATTTTGCTTGTTACATGAATCCTACCAGCGATCTTAGGAGAAAGTGAGGGTGTTTGTTTATCCCCTTCGATCCTAAATGCCAAATAAGGAAATAAGCATACATATGATCTCAAGGTGACTAAAAAATACGATTAGACTGGCGTACTCCACGGCTACGGAGAGGCAGGCTGCGCTTGTTAAAGTATCATTTCACGAAATTAGGGCCCTCCCTGCTCCATAGATGCTGTGGATCAGTGACTGAAATATTGATGCTGGCATGTCACGACCTCTACTCCATTGGGCCCCTTGTAACAGCACAGAAGGTGTCCTTGGGACGAAGGCCAGCTAGGTAAAACTCGGCAGCGGATTTTACCTTGTTTTTAACCGTCCCGCTCCTGCTCATTGAGAAAAGAGGGGGAGAGTGTAACCACTCATGACTGAATGTCAGGAAGCGGCATTGGTATGTAATGAACATTATGATACCAATGACAAGTGTCTGCTCTTGTTTGCAACAGAAAAGGATATGAAAAGGGACACATCACCAGGACATTCTTCTCCATCACGTCGGTCTGGAATCTTAATTTCAGACACGGTTAAATCAGGTAAGGGGAAGACCAGACTTGTACAAGTGGAGGGTGTCCAGTACGCAGACGATCGTCGAGGTGGAAGTGCCCGTCCAAAAGACGCCCGACAACGAAGAAGGAGAACTGGAAACCAATCCAGGCTTCACTTCAGCGAGCCTGATGTCTCCTGTTGCACAGCACTGAACAGGAAGCTTCTTGTACATGACGAGTCCGATATCACTGAATATTCAGAAGGGACACATTCCGTTGGTTTGGGGTTTGCTGGATTGGCAACATCTGGAAGTCCCCTACTAACAGGGACAGTTGCATAATTATATAACTTCCAGGTTAGTCTGGTAACTTTCTTTGTCATCTCCCTGTCGAAACTGTGACTTCCACCAGAGATTAAGGTTCTCACCACATCGGGGGGACTTGTTTCAGAATCCGGGAGGTCGCCTTCAGTCTCGACGACGGTGCGCTCACTTCTACCATCGAGGGCTAATAACACGTTATGTGAGGAATTCAAACATGTGTTGGCCGTGCCGGCTACGCAGGAAGAGAGAGCAGACATGTGAAATCCTAAAGCTCCCTGTTGACCTGCAGGATCTTCTGGAAGCCAATAAGTCGTGCTTACAAATTACATGACTTCACATTCAGCTTCCGGTCTGCGGATGTTAATGAAGATTTTTGGTACTTGTTCTCTGAGGGAACAGACAATACTCCCCCATCGCTTAACATTCCGTTCACTAATAAACAGGTCATGGTACTGGAGGAAACTGCTCATCAAGGAGTGGCGATTTCCTCACTTCTAGACTGGTTCTTAAAAGTAATCAGAGATGCAACGGATTCGCTGGCGATCACCACTACTCAACAACAGTTGCAAGAGGGTATATGTTTGTTGTCGGACTTCCAGAAGATAACTTCCAGGGCGAATGAAGATTTATTTATTCACAATGCCATTAATGTAGCTAGGCTTCTGCATGGAGAGGCCAGGTATACCTGCCTCTTATGCACTCATACACTCAGGAAGCACTCATACACTCAGGAAGCACTCATACACTCAGGAAGCACTCATACACTCAGGAAGCAGTAAAGAGACGATTATTGGAAGCTTCACCAACATCATTTCACTGTTTGGTTCTGCTGTTGAGGGAGTGCATCCAGAAATGGATCGTAATGAACAAGCCCGTACTATCGCCTCCAGTGGTAAGCGGTAGGGACGTACAGTGTCCAAATCCAAATCCAAATCGAAACTGCCTTCTGGTTCGAAAGCTGCCTCGATTCTGCCTTCTGGTTCGAAGCCAGCCTCGGTTGGCTTCTGCTATGGTGAGAACCGTGGGAGCTGGTGCTTCGGTTTTAGAAATAATGTTTTGCTCGTTCGTGTTTTTTGGCATGTAATTTTTCAGGGCGGGCGGTGGGAGCGGACGGACGTGTTTTGGCGAGCTGCTGCTTTATCCTTTTTTTGCGAAATTTGGCGGGCACTACTATACTTTTTAGTTGACTTATAATGTTCATTAATTGATGTTCCTTATATTGATGCTTGCTCTGCGTTTGTAGAGCTTGCGTTACTGTACAACTTTCTGTTTGGTGCCTGGCGAAAAATGTAAACATTCTGCGTAAAACGTGGCATGGCGCAACAACAACAACGACATGTTGTTTTCTAAAATTGGGGGATCTGCTTTTGCTGATTGTCGCTCTGTGTATTTGTAAAATTCTACTTTTCTCTCATGAACAACTACACTCTTTTCTGGTTAGACACCCGTCTATTCTCTATCTAAAGTAGGCCTAATTACTGGAATCAAACTCTGCTGTTTACCTTTTTGGAAAAAAACAAAATGGCCGACTGTAAAAGTTAAATAATGCGGGATTACAAAATGGTTTATCTCCTTTATTGTTCAATATGTTCCATCATTAGAAAGTTTGGACTGGAGCTATGTCAAGCTTAGAAGTATCCAGCTATCTATTCTCTATATTAAGCAGGCCCAATTACTGGAAACAAACTCTGCAGTTTACCTTTTTTTGGAAAAAAACAAAATGGCCGACTGCAAAAGTTAAATAATGCGGGATTACAAAATGGTCTATCTCCTTTTTTTTGTTCAACAGGTTCCATCATCAGAAAGTTTGCACTGGGGCTATGTCAAGCTTAGAAATTATCCAGCTTCATAAGATTTTTTTTTTTTTTTTTTCTCTCATTAGGGAGAGAGAATTAAGGTTTAACGTCGTATTCAGCAGCACTAGACACTAATATGTTGTATATTTAGCAGCTCCAAGTAGAGCTTACCAAACAAAGGGTTTTATGATACAAGTTTTGAGCGTTTACGGTACAGTAGTTTAATAGATACCTGCATGTAGTCTACAGATGGCAGGTAATGCTTCTTAACAAATAGGATCATAACCAGTAAAGTTTTCACAAAGAAATAAGCTTGGTCATCTTGGTGTACTCAGAATTTTTTGTAGTGCATGGAGAGTCTCGGCACATTCCATTAGACAACTATTCCATTCAAATATTAACCATCCCACGTTTATTCCGCAAATAATAACCATCCTGCGTTTAACTATATCAGGATTACATGTAGTACTTTTAAAAGTGATTTAGCCCACAAACTTTGCAGGTAGTTGGTTTCATCATGCAGTGCTTCTAATTTGACTGCTGAGCTACTAATCAAGCTCAAACAATGTCAAACTTCAAATGTGTAAATATTCTGGGGACCAGGTGCTCAAGCCTGATGGTCCCTATGGATATGCAAGGGCAATCCTAGGGGGCCAGGTTCCTGGGTTTTTACATGGTCATGGAGTAACCGGTCTGTGATTGTGCCATACTAAACATATATATGTAGAGCATAATATCTTTATTTTGTTTATGTTTTGAAATGTGATTGTCTTCCAAATGTAATATATTTCCCATAGTCTATATCACTGTTAGTCTATTCTATGACATGTAAGTAGTGGTTAAATAGAGAGTACTGACTCAATGTTATATGTAATAATTCCGCTCCCCACTTTTTTGTTACTTAATATGTATTGCTCCCTATTTTTTTACATAATATGTTTTCTTACTTATAAGTATTGCTCCCCGTTTTCATATGTGGTATCACCTCAGTTCTATTTTTAAATCATGACATCATTGGGAAAACCCTAAGGGTCGGAAGGGTGACCTTTTGACCTGGATGTGACCTTTGACCCGCGCGCGCGTCCGGATAACACGCGCGCGCTGCGTGGCGGCCCGCCGGATAACACGCGCGCGCTGCGTGGCGGCCCGCCGGATAACACGCGCGCTGCGTGGCGGCCCGGTGGTACATAGTATCCTCTGTTACCTCTGCTCGTTGTTTTGTTATTTAATACTCCTCGTGTTCATATGTAAGTTCTATACAGCATTGCCTCAGTTCTTTAGATCATGACATCAGAACCCTGTTCTATTGTTATTGCCTGCTCTTTTGTCTTTAGTTCTCGACAAGTTCAGACACGTCTAGGCAGAACAATAAACAATAATCAATGAGTCAAATTTTCCACACCTATATAAAGGTCCACGTGTACATCCCTGTTCATTCACCATGGATCAATACGAGAGGACCCTTATCAAGCTGAAAGCGGCATCTATCGCGGCGATATTATTACTCCTCATCCCTCTCATCGTGCTGTCTGCCTTTCGTACGTCCTGTGTAAAGTGCACACCCTGTATCACATGTTCATCGTGTAATGGTCCCCCAGAAACCACAGTGTCTCCACCCTGTTCCTATCCCGATACCCGCGTAATAACCACCATTTCGAACAGAACCCTATGCTCACCTATGCAGCAAGTAGCCATTGATAATCATATTCGAGCTACTGTTTGCTTATATGCCAAGACGCTGAGGGTGGATCTACGTTATTTCCTCAACGGTAAAGCCTCTATTAAAGGACTCGTCCTAACACATACTCAGTGGACCCTCATCAAGGACAGTACCCCTAAAATCGACATCGCCATACAGTATGTTCTAGAAAGCCAGCATAATCATACATCGCTTGGTCCTTGATCCCTATAAAAGCACATCATTCATCTTTTAGCCCCAGTCGTCCAAATGGATCACTACATTATTGTTAGTAGCACAGATTCGTTGTCATACTTCCCAGACAATACACCCTATAAATTTCGCGTTGCCCTGAACACGCGTCTCTGTTTAAGTGATTCCTGGGTGGTTGGTTTAGCGGAATTATTTATCAACAAGCAACCTCAATTCAAATCCAAGTCGTTGTTACTCGTGACTTGTAATATTTGCGGTGAATCCTTTGTAGGCGAGACTAAACTACCTCTCCTACGGACTGTAGATGTGACGAGTGTTTCCAAGAAAGCCATTACTAGGCTATATTCTACGCCACATTATCTCCCCGTAGTACAAAATAGTGTCGACGTTCTCGACATCTATATAAAGACCGAAGATAATCTACCAGCAACCCTTCTGAGTGGTGCAATTACGATCACACTCCACTTGAAAAAACTATGACGAATCGTCATTTGTATGTTCCCGACGTCAAAAAATGGATTCGTTTTTATCAGGATCAAGTCAACTCGGTGCCGTACCCCACATCACAAAGCGGAAGAGGTCTTAGCATCATTCCTATTGAAACGCAAGTGCCACAGAAACGTATAAATGTACCACCTATTACGCTAACATCCCCGTCACAACAAGCTGTTGATCAAGCCAAGTCTGAAATCCGTATAAATAAGAAGCGCACCTCATCTCCACCCATTATCTCCCAAGGACAGTCCAAACGTATAAAAAGAACATCATCTCCAAAGAAGCGAAAGATTCAATTTTTCTAGCTACACCATGGCGCTCCTTACTGACAAAGGCTTCCACGAAGGTCAACCCGAGACGTTATCTCTTTTTCAATTACCGCCTTCGCAAACAGCGGTGGAAAATCGTTACATCATTGACGTGAGGCCAACATCCCAATTCAGCGATGGTGCTCCCGTTGAATTTAAGATATCAGGCCAGGGGTTAGATTATCTCGACCTGAAATCTTGTCGACTCTACGTGAAAGCTAAGGTCGTGCACAGCGATGATACCCCGTTGATCAAGGATGAAAAATGCGGCCCTATCAATCAACTGCTACAGACCATGTGGTCACAAATTGATGTATCTATGCAAGGTAAACTGGTGACGACCATGGACAATGGTTATCCATACAAAGCCTACCTTCAGACCATTCTGAACTTTGGTGAAGACGCTAAAGAAACGCAACTACAGCTTCAACTGTTCGTATCTGACGAGGGTGTTAATATAGATACCACAAATCCTGCAATAGGTGCAAATGCTGGACTTACAGAGAGACAGAAATTCATCGCCGAGAGTAATGCATTCGAGATGGAAGGAAACCTCATGCAGGACGTGTTTAAACAACACCGCTACCTGCTAAACAACGTTGATGTATACGTGAAGTTGTACCGATCGTCGCCCCAGTTCATCTTCATGGCAGAAGCCGAGACTCCAGCCTACAAACTCGTTATTGAGGACATCAGCCTGAAAGCTTACAAAATACGCGTCAACCCTGGTGTCATACTCGGACACGCCAAAGCTCTCGAAGACAGTTCCGCGTTTTATCCCTACCAGAGCACGCAGGTTAAGATGATGTCCATATCTGCTGGACAGACCCTCTTCCGCTGGGACAACATGTTCCAGTCCGTGTACCCCAGCAAACTGATCGTTGGTTTCGTATCTTCCAAGGCCGTGGGAGGGGACTATAAAAAGAATCCTCTAAACTTTCATCACTTTAAGCTGACAAATCTGGCGGTAAACATAGACGGTGTCACTTCCCCCGGTCATCAAATAAGGACGAGGTTTGATACCGATCCTTACACCTCGCAGTTCACATCGGCCTACCTCACCTTATTCGACGCTATAGGTCAATCCGGAGAAAACTTTGGAAATGCTATAACCTTGTTGGAGTATCACAACGGCTACACGCTATACTCCTTCAACTTGGACCCTACTTTAGCCTCGAAAGACCACCTGCAGCTGTTGAAACAAGGTAACCTTAGGCTGGAAGCAGTCTTCGGAGAACCACTTCCTGAAACCGTGAGCTGTATCACCTACGCAGAGTTCCCAGCCCTGATAGAGGTTGATAAGTCGCGGAACGTCATAGTCAACGCACCATGAACACCAACGAGCTACGCTGCATTATTCGCTCCGATCACACGCTGTGGCATGTCGTAATTTTTTCTTGATGGCATACTTGGTAATGCCTTTCGCCGTTTTCTTCTCTTCCCCGTTGTAAAGTAAACTATACATTTTCGGTCGAAGCCCGACAAACTCCTCGATGGGAAGACCTCCACATTCATCTTTCATCTTCCCCAGTACTTTGGCATTGGCTGCCGTGTAAAGGGGGTGATCTCGCTGGTAGTTGCTCGTATCGAACATGGAGATGTGTTGTGTCATGTCGTTGTAAATATTTTGTGTTTGAATGTCATAGCAGAAACTATCCGTGTCGGAAAAGAGGAGCTTAGCTTTAGAACCGTATTCTAGCTTGATGTGATTGTAGTGAAAATCAAACATGAGAAGTTTTGAGAGATCTAGAATGGTAAAACCAGCGTATATAGGCCTGTTCAATTTCAGTTTGATGGTCTTCAAATGAACGGCTACCAAATCCTCGTTGAAAATCTTGAAACTGTGAAAGGAAGGCTTGGCGATCATTCTTTTGAGTCTCTGCTTGGAGTGTACCAGTTGAACGTTGATCCGTTTTCGAACGTTCTCCAACGTCTTTCCAAACACACTGAAGACAGAAAGATACATTAGTTATTCAGAGTCAACACAAATAGCGTCTTAAAGTGAAAATAATTAGTAATACACACAGATAGTGATTGGAAAAAAAAAAGCTTACCTGTTGTTCATCAGCTTGAATAACTCGGTTTCGAACTGATTTCTTGCCTCTTTACGTCTTTCAGTATTGAACTGGATGTAGGGTTGTAACCAGGCGGCTTGTGTGAATTCCACGACGCGATGTATCTTTGTCAGCTGCATACCTTGACTGAGACAAAATTTCAAATCTCGGTAGTGGATGGTGTATTGAATTTTGTCGTGAAGGTTTGAGATGAGTTTCTCAATAGGTCGACCTTTCAGCTGTAACTCCTCCTTCAGCTTAAGAGAATATGGCGAGAGCATCTCATCCGTCACTGACATGCGTTCTGGACAAAGCGGATAATCGCTATGTGTCTCGTGTAGGGCTGCTGTATATATCAGGTCCACCTCCAAAATGTACCCCTTTTCCGCATCATCAGCGATAGTTTGAACGTTTAAAGACGTCTTTTCTTGTTCATTCAACCACCTAAAGTCACGCAGGGGTAAGGACTGCGACATGGCCCATCCATAAAGATTGTTAGCGTCGAGGTAGAGGATGTAATTGTTGGGTAGGAGGGGGTTGTAGTCGACGAGGTATGGGTTGTTCGCTTTGCTATACCTGTTGGAGATCATGGATATCCCTCCACGAATACCCTTTTCTATCATGAGGTACATATCGATGTCATCCAGGAGCTGTAGACGAACGCCGGTCATTTTCAACATGGCATCCCAAGAGAGTCCTGGAGAGGTGTAGTAATGGGCAGGATCCAGATGATAATAGTTCATGCACATATCCCTAAAGTTTTCGAAGACATCAGCCAGCAACAGGACGTCCGATTTCAAATACAGGTCATGGTAGTCACCTAGTGTTTGGATATCAAACTGAGACCATACCGTGCGTGCATGTGCATAATCACTGTCAGAAATCGGCTCTTCTTTAAGATCGTTGTAAAAGGCGTCTTGGGTGGGGAGTTGAGTGTCTGAAAACTTGCTATCATCTGTCAAATACCCATATGGGAAAACCCCTTTTCTCAGTAATAACTGCCTCTGTTCGGGATGGGAAAAATGTCTCAGCAGGTGGATGAACTTGTCTTCACCATCCTTGGATAGATTTTCAACTAATGTTTCGAGAGGCGTTGAGAAATTGAAGAATCCAGGCCTTCTGAAAATTGTTCGGAATACAGGAGATATTTCGGGTCTTGTATTTCCCCAGGATGCTACAAATAAGATGACCATCGTAGCCTCGTGTGTTGTGTAAAATAACAGGAATGAAAAACTGACGCTTCTCTTGTCGGGTAGATCTTCTGAAACGGTACTGTAAATTACACTGATTGTGAGCAGGCCCTCGATATCTCCCAGATAAGTGGCAATGATCGCGCACTCGATCGGTGTGAAGTTCTTTCTCGCAAATATGACAATGCGTAGCTTGTGTGAAGGAATGTTGTTCCTCTCGAGTGAGCTCCATGGGGATGACGGATTCCAAGATGTTGCATATGCGATCATCTTCTTCTATGAGACGATCCAAAAATGTTTCCACCACATTGGGACCACGGTAGACAACTGCAGGTGTACTGTATGCCGGTAAGCTGCTAACCACCGTATAACAAAATCCTGATGGTTCGTGTTGTTCGTATTTCGTGGTGAACCCGGACTGAGAGTGTATTTTGCGCGTGAAACACTCGAAATCAGCAAAGATGACAAAGGGCACGCGGAGTTGCTTCTTGATATTTTTGAATGATAACCATTGTTCTTCCGGTGTTTCTGGGAGTTTGATCCGTTGGGGTCCATGAGGAGAACAGTGAGGGAGATGATCATCCAGCACGCGTTGGGAAGAAAATGCGTGCAGGCAATAGTTGCAATAGAATTGTTTACCATTGTGTTTTGTACGATTGGTCAACAGACGACTCATGTTCTTAATCAGGCAAAAGTGTCTTTTATCTTCCTTGGTGATGAGTAGCAGATTCACATGGGTGTCAAACCGATGTTGCGTGATATGTAAGGGAAAAACTTCTCTTTCATAGCCGAATACGTTGATGGAAATGGAGTTGAGAGATTCGAACTTGCCGACCTGGGATAGTGACATGGGAAAAGTAAGACCCTCAACATTCAATTCGTCCCTGTAAGCTGTATAACGCTCAGGGCGATTGGTGTTCTTTTCTACTGGATGGAGGGCTGCCAAAATAGACCATAAAAAACAGAGAGAATCCGTATTCTCCACGTTGACTAGAGCTTTCTTGTCAACTAGAGGTTTAGGTGTGGGAATATAGCTACTTCCATCAAAAGGAACGTACTGAGCCAGATGGATGTCGAGATGTAGTAATTCATCTATGAGCCAGGAGCTGCCCTCATGTTGATAATCCTGGAAACTATGGTGAATTTTCTGTAGGGCCTCGGCTAGTTGAGATTCTAGTTGCGATAGGTTAGTAATGATAGCATTGGGACATCGGAAGGTGGGTTCGGAGTATATAGGATCCCCGTCGCTGTTCGGTCGCACCATACGGATTTGTAAAGAAAGGTACCATTTGATGCCTCTGTGTTTAGCGAGGTCAGCAGTGATGAGCTTACGAATCTTTGATTCTGTGTTCTTGAAAAACAGTAACACATCCACATTATCATCGGATGAAGGAGGAATGGAATGTGTGTGTACAGTACCTTCCAGCGCGGATGTGTCCGGCCTTGCTCCCCCCAGTTGTTTCCTATGACAACTGTCACAGTGCTGTGAATGAGAGTTGAAATATTTCTCGGGCAGTGGTCGATGACAGGCAGTGCATTCTCTCCCTTGAGTCGAACATTCGTGGCAGAATGGTTTTCCGGTGAGAAGTGGTTTGATGATGCCGCAAAAATTACATTTAGTCTGATGTGGTGCTAGGTCTCTCCTCATCCGCTTGACTCTGCTATGATGTGCGCCGTAAACAAGGCTTTTCCTCTTATGGATTCGCTGATGAGTTAATAGTTTATCTATGCGGGTGAAGGATTTTCGACATGTGGAACATGTGATGGGTTGACTGGTGTGACTGCGTCGATGGCGAAGCATATTTCTTCGATTCGTGAACGTTTGAGAGCAAAGATCGCATTGAATATGAGATATCGTAGGCACGGAGCGACTGATAGTATCGGCGAGTAGTTGTATTCGGCGTAAGTTGACAGCAACGTCGTTATAGGCGCCCCGCTCTGTCGCCCAAGCATTTAGGGTATTTACGTCCGAGAAGGAGTCGATTTTAGAGTAATCCATGTTGAATGAAGAAAAAATATGATGGGTGATCGCTTTTATAGCATAAGGTGATGGATAACTAAAAATAAGCTGCGCTCTGATTGGTGACTATTTTTAGACAATAGAAGAGCTATCCACTGATTGGTGGCTATTCTTAGAGCTGCCCACTGATTGGTGACTATTTTTATAGCTGCCCTCTGAAGACAATAGAAGAGCTGCGCTCTGATTGGTGGCTAAAATTTAGGCATACATAGATTCAATCTATCATTTAGACACTGTCTCAATTACTCAAGGATTCAGTTAATTAATGAACCAATCAATCACTGAATGTAATCAATGATTGATAGTTAATTAGTCTATATACACTTACTCACAGTAACTCAATTTACACAGAGTAAACAATGATACACCCGTTTAGATAATCTCTGTCTCATTGACTCATCAATGCATTCATTCATTTAATCAATCAGTGATTTTGTGAAAGATTAAATGAATGAGTCATTGATTGCGTGAAAGATTGAATGAATGAGTCATTGAATGCAATCAATGACTCATTCATTCAATCTTTCACAAAATCACTGATTAAAAAACATTCAATGATTTACACACAGACATATATTGTCTGTGTGTAAATCATTACTGCATAGAGCATATATGGAACAGATTGAGATTAATAGAGTATCAAATAAACAGAACTTCTGAGAAAAATAATATTTACCCTAGGATGTGGTCATGTACGGGAAAATCAAGGTTGTATAGTCTCAAAGTCGTTATTAAGGCATTAAAAGAAGGTGCCCACTTCCTACTGGAGTGCACAAGATTTCATTCGGAGTGACTGTCATTGTTTAATTCAACAACCTGCCCTGTGTCACTGGCTCACGCGTGCAGGAAGCGTGTAAAGAAAAAGCGTCCACAAAAGGCGGTGTTTATCCTATTACTATCCCTTATAGCGTGTTTTTATAAGCGATGAGTAATTATCACTACGACAAGTGTTTACATGTCGAGAAATAATATAGAGGAATTAACGATAATATGACTCATGGTTCTTTGTTGCGCTGCATAGACGTGTCTGTACTTGTCGAGAACTACAGACAAAGGGTTTTGTTACGATGAACATTGAATGTAAATGTTTGTTTTATACAAGGATACGATCGGAAAGTCCTAATGATGGGATGCGTTATAAAGCGAGTTAAATTCATTCTATGGTTGATCCTGCAAGGAACTTTCGTCATCTCCCGGTGATTCTGAATGAGTGAAATCAATGTATCTCTATTTGTTACACTATGTAGATGTATTTTGATGAATACTAATTAATACTAAATTTCTTTACAATATCATAATTTAGTTAATTGATTATCTCTGTCTCACTGATTCAAAGAATCATTAAATGATTTACACAATCAGTGAATGCATTCAATGACTCATTCATTCAATAATCCGCATAATGAGGGAATCATTCAAAATCACTGATTCAAGCACAAAATCATTTATAAAATGATTGATGCAATCACAAAATCACTGATAAAAAAACCATTCAATGATTTACACACAGACATATATTGTCTGTGTGTAAATCATTACTGCATAGAGCATATATGGAACAGATTGAGATTAATAGAGTATCAAATAAACAGAACTTCTGAGAAAAATGATATTTACCCTAGGATGTGGTCATGTACGGGAAAATCAAGGTTGTATAGTCTCAAAGTCGTTATTAAGGCATTAAAAGAAGGTGCCCACTTCCTACTGGAGTGCACAAGATTTCATTCGGAGTGACTGTCATTGTTTAATTCAACAACCTGCCCTGTGTCACTGGCTCACGCGTGCAGGAAGCGTGTAAAGAAAAAGCGTCCACAAAAGGCGGTGTTTATTCTATTACTATCCCTTATAATGTGTAGTTGACCGTGGGTATATGAAAGAAACGTTTGTATCTAATCACTTCTTGGGGGAGAAGTGATGGTTAAGCGATACGCGTGTGTGTGTTTTTATAAGCGATGAGTAATTATCACTACGACAAGTGTTTACATGTCGAGAAATAGAAATGGTTCTTTGTTGCGCTGCATAGACGTGTCTGTACTTGTCGAGAACTACAGACAAAGGGTTTTGTTACGATGAACATTGAATTTAAATGAATGTTTTATACAAGGATACGATCGGAAAATCCTAATGATGGGATGCGTTATAAAGCGAGTTAAATTCATTCTATGGTTGATCCTGCAAGGAACTTTCGTCATCTCCCGGTGATTCTGAATGAGTGAAATCAATGTATCTCTATTTGTTACACTATGTAGACGTATTTTGATGAATACTAATTAATACTAAATTTCTTTGCGATATCATAATTTAGTAAATTGATTTCCTATCGGACTCAATAAACAACATGACGTTAGTCATTTTTGGTGGATATTTAAATGCAAAAAAAAAAAAAAAAAAAAAAAAAAAAAAAAAAAAAAAAAAAAAAAAAAAAAAAAAAAAAAAAAAAAAAAAAAAAAAAAAACGACAAAAAACAAACAAAACAAAACAAAGAAAATATGTGCATAATAGAAGTTTCCCTTTCGAGAATAATGATTGGCCCTGAAAAGGGCCTTTGGAATTCCTACATGGAATTAGATGAAGATGTTCACATATCGGCGAATCGGTTGCCGGCAAATTGGACAGGACGCTGATGTGTGGGGGCATCTGCAATCACGGCATCTGATGTTGATGAGCAGGATGAAAAGATCATCTCTTTTATATTCACCTTCGCACTTTATATAAAAATTAAAAAAACGGTAGAGGTGCGGTTAAGAAACCATTTTATTGAAAGAATTAACAGCTACAATACATTTGAAGTGTGTTGGAAATACAATATGAGAAATGTCGCGTTACAAATCTATATACATAACAATCATTATGACAATGGTTTTGATGGAAGTCCGTCAGGATGCTGGAAAGAGATACACCTCGTGTTAACTGAAGTAACACGTAAATACAATAGTGACCGCAGGTCAATGATTGATCTCCTTGAAACACTCTGTCATTAAATGAAATAGTTTTACAATTGTTTTTGAGAAATGAAGCGAAGCGATGGCCGTAATGCTCTGGTAATTGTCCCAAGGAATCAAAAAATGTGCCTCTGTCTTGGGAAAAGTAGAATACTACCCAATGTTCACCGGGAAGAGTAGACGGGTCTGTGTTTACGATATATGCAGCCGGTGTCAGAGACACGTGGCTTGGAATCTTATCCGCCGGGTACACCCCGCGGACGCGAGCGTGCAGCGTGTGATCGGAGCGAATAATGCAGCGTAGCTCGTTGGTGTTCATGGTGCGTTGACTATGACGTTCCGCGACTTATCAACCTCTATCAGGGCTGGGAACTCTGCGTAGGTGATACAGCTCACGGTTTCAGGAAGTGGTTCTCCGAAGACTGCTTCCAGCCTAAGGTTACCTTGTTTCAACAGCTGCAGGTGGTCTTTCGAGGCTAAAGTAGGGTCCAAGTTGAATGAGTATAGCGTGTAGCCGTTGTGATACTCCAACAAGGTTATAGCATTTCCAAAGTTTTCTCCGGATTGACCTATAGCGTCGAATAAGGTGAGGTAGGCCGATGTGAACTGCGAGGTGTAAGGATCGGTATCAAACCTCGTCCTTATTTGATGACCGGGGGAAGTGACACCGTCTATGTTTACCGCCAGATTTGTCAGCTTAAAGTGATGAAAGTTTAGAGGATTCTTTTTATAGTCCCCTCCCACGGCCTTGGAAGATACGAAACCAACGATCAGTTTGCTGGGGTAAACGGACTGGAACATGTTGTCCCAGCGGAAGAGGGTCTGTCCAGCAGATATGGACATCATCTTAACCTGCGTGCTCTGGTAGGGATAAAACGCGGAACTGTCTTCGAGAGCTTTGGCGTGTCCGAGTATGACACCAGGGTTGACGCGTATTTTGTAAGCTTTCAGGCTGATGTCCTCAATAACGAGTTTGTAGGCTGGAGTCTCGGCTTCTGCCATGAAGATGAACTGGGGCGACGATCGGTACAACTTCACGTATACATCAACGTTGTTTAGCAGGTAGCGGTGTTGTTTAAACACGTCCTGCATGAGGTTTCCTTCCATCTCGAATGCATTACTCTCGGCGATGAATTTCTGTCTCTCTGTAAGTCCAGCATTTGCACCTATTGCAGGATTTGTGGTATCTATATTAACACCCTCGTCAGATACGAACAGTTGAAGCTGTAGTTGCGTTTCTTTAGCGTCTTCACCAAAGTTCAGAATGGTCTGAAGGTAGGCTTTGTATGGATAACCATTGTCCATGGTCGTCACCAGTTTACCTTGCATAGATACATCAATTTGTGACCACATGGTCTGTAGCAGTTGATTGATAGGGCCGCATTTTTCATCCTTGATCAACGGGGTATCATCGCTGTGCACGACCTTAGCTTTCACGTAGAGTCGACAAGATTTCAGGTCGAGATAATCTAACCCCTGGCCTGATATCTTAAATTCAACGGGAGCACCATCGCTGAATTGGGATGTTGGCCTCACGTCAATGATGTAACGATTTTCCACCGCTGTTTGCGAAGGCGGTAATTGAAAAAGAGATAACGTCTCGGGTTGACCTTCGTGGAAGCCTTTGTCAGTAAGGAGCGCCATGGTGTAGCTAGAAAAATTGAATCTTTCGCTTCTTTGGAGGTGATGTTCTTTTTATACGTTTGGACTGTCCTTGGGAGATAATGGGTGGAGATGAGGTGCGCTTCTTATTTATACGGATTTCAGACTTGGCTTGATCAACAGCTTGTTGTGACGGGGATGTTAGCGTAATAGGTGGTACATTTATACGTTTCTGTGGCACTTGCGTTTCAATAGGAATGATGCTAAGACCTCTTCCGCTTTGTGATGTGGGGTACGGCACCGAGTTGACTTGATCCTGATAAAAACGAATCCATTTTTTGACGTCGGGAACATACAAATGACGATTCGTCATAGTTTTTTCAAGTGGAGTGTGATCGTAATTGCACCACTCAGAAGGGTTGCTGGTAGATTATCTTCGGTCTTTATATAGATGTCGAGAACGTCGACACTATTTTGTACTACGGGGAGATAATGTGGCGTAGAATATAGCCTAGTAATGGCTTTCTTGGAAACACTCGTCACATCTACAGTCCGTAGGAGAGGTAGTTTAGTCTCGCCTACAAAGGATTCACCGCAAATATTACAAGTCACGAGTAACAACGACTTGGATTTGAATTGAGGTTGCTTGTTGATAAATAATTCCGCTAAACCAACCACCCAGGAATCACTTAAACAGAGACGCGTGTTCAGGGCAACGCGAAATTTATAGGGTGTATTGTCTGGGAAGTATGACAACGAATCTGTGCTACTAACAATAATGTAGTGATCCATTTGGACGACTGGGGCTAAAAGATGAATGATGTGCTTTTATAGGGATCAAGGACCAAGCGATGTATGATTATGCTGGCTTTCTAGAACATACTGTATGGCGATGTCGATTTTAGGGGTACTGTCCTTGATGAGGGTCCACTGAGTATGTGTTAGGACGAGTCCTTTAATAGAGGCTTTACCGTTGAGGAAATAACGTAGATCCACCCTCAGCGTCTTGGCATATAAGCAAACAGTAGCTCGAATATGATTATCAATGGCTACTTGCTGCATAGGTGAGCATAGGGTTCTGTTCGAAATGGTGGTTATTACGCGGGTATCGGGATAGGAACTGGGTGGAGACACTGTGGTTTCTGGGGGATCATTACACGGTGAACATGTGATACAGGGTGTGCACTTTACACAGGACGTACGAAAGGCAGACAGCACGATGAGAGGGATGAGGAGTAATAATATCGCCGCGATAGATGCCGCTTTCAGCTTGATAAGGGTCCTCTCGTATTGATCCATGGTGAATGAACAGGGATGTACACGTGGACCTTTATATAGGTGTGGAAAATTTGACTCATTGATTATTGTTTATTGTTCTGCCTAGACGTGTCTGAACTTGTCGAGAACTAAAGACAAAAGAGCAGGCAATAACAATAGAACAGGGTTCTGATGTCATGATCTAAAGAACTGAGGCAATGCTGTATAGAACTTACATATGAACACGAGGAGTATTAAATAACAAAACAACGAGCAGAGGTAACAGAGGATACTATGTACCACCGGGCCGCCACGCAGCGCGCGTGTTATCCGGCGGGCCGCCACGCAGCGCGCGCGTGTTATCCGGCGGGCCGCCACGCAGCGCGCGCGTGTTATCCGGACGCGCGCGCGGGTCAAAGGTCACATCCAGGTCAAAAGGTCACCCTTCCGACCCTTAGGGTTTTCCCAATGATGTCATGATTTAAAAATAGAACTGAGGTGATACCACATATGAAAACGGGGAGCAATACTTATAAGTAAGAAAACATATTATGTAAAAAAATAGGGAGCAATACATATTAAGTAACAAAAAAGTGGGGAGCGGAATTATTACATATAACATTGAGTCAGTACTCTCTATTTAACCACTACTCATGTATCTATATGGTGCGAGTACCATCAGGCATAACTCTGAGGTACATGTATAGGCCAAACCACAGATTACTCTTTATAGTGCTACCATAGGAGATAATATTTGGGCACTATAATATAAGGCTTGCTAGTGCTCAGCTCTGTACTCCACCCCGGTGTCACCCAGGATATGCAAGGGCAATCCTAAGGGTACCCCTATTGGCTGTGGATAATAGATTTTTAGGGTCTGTTTATCAGGGCCAGTGCTAGCGATCTGCTCTGTACTCCAGCCCCGAGTTATCCAGGATATGCAAGGGCAATCCTAAGGGTAGCATCATAGAATATGGTTATTATAATTTTAGGGTCTATAAATCAGGGCACAACTATCAATTATATTAAGATATTTATGTAGGTATATGCAGAGATTTGCCACATGTCTGCAGAAGTAAGGAGATCCTCGCGTATCGCGGATCGTGACAGTCATACGGATAACAGCAAATCATCAGAGACTGCTGTTAATTCCATCAAAGGTATTTGTACGTCTAAACTAGCCCAGAAGAAGCCCATAAAACAAAAAACAGATACCAAACAACACACCAGTAAAACACAAAAGATAGATTTAGATGACTGCCCATGTCATGCAGTGCCTAGTTCAAAATCTAAATCTCTCAGCTGGGTTCAGTGCTCCCTGTGCAGTCAGTGGTGGCATGGTCTGTGCCTAGGCTTCAATGATCAATTTTGTGCAACACTTAGAGACATTGAATATGCTTGCCCTAAGTGCATTGTCAGCAATATTGAAGGAGAAAATAAAGTACTGTTTGACAGTCTAACAGATGTGCAGACAAAGCAAAATAATCCGGTAATGGTCCCAAAGGAGACACGGGACAAGGTCAACACAGAGGAGTCCACCTCCAATGATAATATTTTGATTATTGATGGTCTGAAGAAAAGGCCTAATGACAGCTATGAAATCAAGACAGAGATTAGTAGGGTTAAACCAAAGGCAAAGTTCATCTGGGCCTACCCCTTAGTCAGAGGAGGAATCGCCATCCATTGCAAATCTGAGGGAGATAGGGACATTCTTAAACAAGACTGGGCTGATGATAGTTTTGGGGGTCAAGGAAAAAACATTCGGACACACAACAAATCATTAGCATCCACATGTAGATGTGTAATTAAAAATGTTCCGAAATATCTCAGTGTGACAGAGCTGGAGGATTCCATATCCAAACAACTTCAACTTTCTGGAGGTTTATCTGTTCGAAGACTACATTATAGAGATAGTCACAGACCATTGCCAGTTATAGTGGTAGACTGTGCCTCCCAGCAGGATTTGGCAGCTATCCTCGCTAGTTCACCAGTCCTGGGAAAGTCAGTAGGCAAAGTTGAAGCATATGTCACAAAAAGAACCCTCCCTACGAGATGCTTTAATTGTCAAAATTTCGGACACATAGCAGCTAACTGTGATCTAGAGCACAGATGTGAAAACTGTGGGACTGATCACAACGGCAAGTGTGAGCGTCCACCTAAATGTGCAAATTGTGAAGGGGCGCATGCCGCATTCAGCAAGGCATGCCAGTTCTACAGGACCTTGAGCCACAAACTCTCCTCTAAGAGACTGGTATTAGGGTCCATACTTCATGTAAGAAAGCACGAGAGAGATATCCTCTCCTTATTGGCGTTTACGCCAATGGCATTTTAATAGGGTGGGTGGGTGGGTGGGTGGTGGTGGTTGGAGACCGTGATACATGGACATTGAACAAGGAGTATTTCTGTGACCGGCAGAATGAAGCGACAGAATGGCCGTATGCTGTCTGTTTTGGGGGAGACGTCAGAATGGCAGAATGAAAATCGTGGTCGTGTAGGCCTTCTTTTATTTTGGCGACGGCACTATGGCACAATGAAGCTCTCTCAATTTATCAAGTATTTACAAATAGGACTATTACTGTGGCCGGCAGAATGAAGCGGCAGAATGACCGTAGTCTCCCTTATTTGGGGAAGACGGCAGAATGGCACAATGAAAATTATGGCCTTGTACTCGATTTTTTTATCACGGCAGAATGTCTCAATTAAACTTTCTCAATTGATCAACTATTTAATTAGTCTTTTTTTTTATCACGGCAGAATGATCCAACCGATCCAATTCAACATTTCCAACTTATCTATTTAAAATATAACAAAGAGCCCAAGGGGCTTCAATATACGCCCGCATATCTGGAATTACATTGCTTCAAATTTCGAGGTTGTTTAATAGCCTTGATTCCAATTGATCTAGCAATCCAGAGAAAGGTCTACAATTTTTTGCTTATGAGAATGTAACATATATCACATCTTATATTGAATGATAAACTAAAATGAGCTTAACTCTTGGTAACTAGTTGACCTTGAAGCAAGAGCCGAGAGCTCACATATCTCGCACTGAAATCGACAAAAGTCAAACACAAGAAAATAGTAGATTTCCTGCAAATGGATTCCTTCCAGACGAGAGAATTTTTCATGAAGGAAGAAGAAAGTGATGAAGTAAACCTTTGTTCTTGAGTTAATAAACAGGTGTGAAGTTCATAAAGGACTCCTCTCCCCGTTAAATTAGTTAAAAAAAATTCCACAGGACAATACCATAAAAATGCAGGGGAAAGAACTTCGAATATTCCAACAATATTCCAACACATTTAGTCAGCTAAGCTTGATTCAGTTTTGGGGGACTGCGACCTAGACCTTTGACAAATTGATCTCATATGTATGGCGCCACTTTGCCATGCGAGTAAGGTATACTCAAAGTTTGGTACCAATCCATACCTTGAAACTAGAGCTATCGCATGGACAACAAATGTTAATGGATGAATGAACAGAACGCAACATCGCATTACACGACCTCGTCTTCGACAGACATATGAAAATGTGACTTTTGATGATTTCTTGATTTTGGGGTCAGTGACCTTGACCTTTGACCTCGACCTCAATTTTGATACACAACACATCGTCTTCCCTCAATTTATCAATGCACACAAAAAATCATGATTTTTAATGATTTCCTGATTTTAGGGTCACAGTGACCTTGACCTTTGACCTTGGCCTGAATTTTGGTACATGACCAACCGTCTCCCCTCGATTTCTCAATGGACACAAAAAATCATGATTTTTAACAATTTCACAATTTTGGGGTCACAGTGACCTTGACCGTGACCTACATTTTGATATGTGACACATTGTGTCCCCCTAATGTATCTACTGACACAAAAAATGTTATTTTTAATAATTTCCTAATTTTGGGGTCAGTGACCTTTGACCTTGACCTAATTTTTGGTATGGATCACTTCATTTCCGCCTATTGAATCCACTCACACTCGTTTTTTTAACGATTTCCTGATTTATTTCAATCACTGACCTTTGACCTCTGACCTTGACCTACATTTAATATGCAACACATCGTTCCCCCCCTAGGGCATCCACTCACCAAAAATTAGAACTGTAGATAGAAAACTGTCAACGATCAATGATTTCCTGATTTTTGGCAACAGTGACCTTTGACCTCTGACCTCGACCTCAATTTTGGTACGCGACACATCGTCTCCACCTGGCGTATCCACTCACAAAAAATTGCAACTGTGGATAGAAAACGTTCACAGATATAGACCGGACACGAACACTTCAGTGATTTCCTGTTTTTTAGGCCAGTGACCTTTGACCTGTGACCTCGACCTTCATTTTGGTACGCGACACATCGTGTCCCCGTAGGGTATCCATTCACCAAAAATTGGAGCTGTGGATAGGAAACTGTCCCAGATATAGACCGGACACGAGAACCGGACAGACGGACAGATGGATGGAAACCGCCATCACATAATATGTCCGCCTTTTGGGCGGGCGTATAAAAACTAGAAGGATTTCTCTTTTTTTTTGGGTGCACGGCACAATGTCACTTTCTCAATGTATCAAGTATTTAAAATACAAGGATTTCTGTGATCGGAAGAATGAAGTGACAGACTGACAGTACTCTTTGTTAATTTTTTTTAGACACAAAATGTGTCAATGTTACATACATATATGTAGGAGGATTTGACATCGATTGAAAAATGTAGGCCTACATATACAGCAAGGCTACCAAGGAGCTCGCCTGGTATTTCCTTCCGATATGTATTATTCTTTCCTTGCCATGCTTCATCCACTCCAGTTGTGTACCAATTCATAAACATCCCCTCCATCGTGAAATGATGGACAATGTGTATGGCATGTGTATGGCAAGTTTACTTTAGGCTCAATTGTTTTACTTAATTGGAAAGTAAAGCAGAGCCTGTGTTCAGTGATCCGTCAGTTCAGCTACTTGGATAGTTTCTTTGGTCGCTGTTCTATCTCTTAATCTGCATGCATGCGAGACCTTGGAAAGTAAAGCAGAGCCTGTGTACTGATCCGCGAGTTCAGCTGCTTGGGTTGTGGAAAATACATCTCGTCACAAATTATGTAAAGATTAGTTGTAAAACTATTTATTGTTATATAAATAGGCCGATTCTCTGCAAATGTTATCATTACCCGAACACATCCTCCAGTGCGGAGGCAAGGAGTAGGGGGAGGGGGCGGTGCGTCCCCCTGTCACCAGGTCTTAAATCCGAGAATGTCTCCTGATCAGTACTCCATTTCTGTGGAGTGTTTGCTGGCGGTTTCAAGTCATAAATCTTTAAGCCATCCGGAATGACCCGAATATTTCAGGGAACATATTTTCTAAGGATCTGGTCTGTTTGATGCTGTGTTTTGTATTGGTAATTTTGGTGCATCTTCCATGTAAGGATCATGAAATTGGCGAAGAGTGTCTTTTAGCGGCTTTTGAAACATTTCCATAAGGGGTCGGTGGTCAGGCTGAGAGTGGTAAATCACTTTGCCTGTCGGCCTATACTACTGCGGTAATGTATCTCTTCATAGAAACGGCGTTACGGCGTTTGGCAGTGTCAACCAGTGTTAGGGAGGAATGTATGTCAAGTCGAGTGTCAAAGCGGTGTTAGGGAGGAATGTACGTGAAGTCGAGTGTCAGCCAGTGTTAGGGAGGAATGTATGTCAAGTCGAGTGTCAAAGCGGTGTTAGGGAGGAATGTACGTCAAGTCTAATGTCAAAGCGGTGTTAGGGAGGAATGTGCGTGAATTTGAGTGTCAACCAGTGTTAGGGAGGAATGTATGTGAAGTCGAGTGGCAAAGCGGTGTTAGGGAGGAATGTACGTGAAGTCGAGTGTCAAAGCGGTGTTAGGGAGGAACGTATTTGAAGTCGAATGTCAAAGCGATGTTAGGGAGGAATGTATGTGAAGTCGACTGTCAAAGCGGTGTTAGGGAGGAATGTATGTGAAGTCGAGTGTCAAAGCGGTGTTAGGGAGGAATATATGTCAGGTCGAGTGTCAAAGCGGGATTAGGACTTAGGGTTAGGTATGCTTCATAACTATCAGGTTTAGGGTCAGTTCAGCTATAGAAGTCAGATAATTTCTCCACCAAAGCGTAACTAGGGTAATGTCGAAGCTGGGTGTTAGGCATGAGTGTGCTTGAAGTTGACTTTCAAAGCACTGTTAGGAAGGAATATATCTGAAGTGCAGTGTCAAAGCGGTATTAGGAAAAAATGTACGTGCAATCGAGTGTCAAAGCTGTATTAGGGAGGAATGTATGTTTAGGTGAGTGTCAAAGCAGTGTCACGGAATGTATGTCAAGTCGAATGTCAAATTGTTATTAGGGAGAAATGTACGTGGAGTCAAGTGTCAAAGCGGTGTTAGCGAAGAATGTATGTGAAATCGAGTGTCAAAGCGGTGTTAGGGAGGAATGTACGTCAAGTCGAGTGTCAAAGCGGTGTTAGGGAGGAATGTATGTCAAATCGAGTGTCAAAGCGGTGTTAGGGAAGAATGTATGTGAAGTCGAGTGTCAACCAGTGTTAGGGAGGAATGTATGACACGTGGAGTGGCAAAGCGGTGTTAGGGAGGAATGTAAGTGAAGTCGAGTGTCAAAGTGGTGTTAGGGAGGAACGTATTTGAAGTTGAATGTCAAAGCGGTGTTAGGGAGGAATGTATGTGAAGTTGACTGTCAAAGCAGTGTTAGGGAGGAATGTATGTGAAGTCGAGTGTCAAAGCGGTGTTAGGGAGGAATGTATGTCAAATCGAGTGTCAAAGCGGTGTTAGGGAGGAATGTACGTCAAGTCGAGTGTCAAAGCGGTGTTAGGGAGGAATGTATGTCAAATCGAGTGTCAAAGCGGTGTTAGGGAGGAATGTACGTGAAGTCGAGTGTCATCCAGTGTTAGGGAGGAATGTATGTCAAGTCGAGTGGCAAAGCGGTGTTAGGAGGAATGTATGTGAAGTCGAGTGTCAAAGTGGTGTTAGGGTGGAATGTATTTGAAGTTGAATGTCAAAGCGGTGTTAAGGAGGAATGTATGTTTAGGTGAGTGTCAAAGCAGTGTCACGGAATGTATGTCAAGTCGAATGTCAAATTGTTGTTTGGGAGAAATGTATGTGGAGTCAAGTGTCAAAGCGGTGTTAGGGAGGAATGTATGTGAAGTCGAGTGTCAAAGCGGTGTTAGGGAGAATGTACGTCAAATCGAGTGTCAAAGCGGTGTTAGGGAGGAATGTATGTCAAATCGAGTGTCAAAGCGGTGTTAGGGAGGAATGTACGTGAAGTCGAGTGTCAACCAGTGTTAGGGAGGAATGTATGTCAAGTCGAGTGGCAAAGCGGTGTTAGGGAGGAATGTATGTGAAGTCGAGTGTCAAAGTGGTGTTAGGGAGGAATGTATTTGAAGTTGAATGTCAAAGCGGTGTTAGGGAGGAATGTATGTGAAGTCGAGTGTCAAAGCGGTGTTAGGGAGGAATCTATGTAATGTTGAGTGTCAAAGCAGTATTAGGACTTAGGGTTAGGTATGCTTCATAACTATCAGGTTTAGGGTCATTTCAGCTATAGAAGTCAGATAATTTCTCCACCAAAGCGTAACTAGGGTAATGTCGAAGCTGGGCGTTCAGCATGAGTGTGCTTGATGTTGACTTTCAAAGCACTGTTAGGAAAGAATATATCTGAAGTGCAGTGTCAAAGCGGTATTAGGGGAAAATGTACGTGCCATCGAGTGTCAAAGCTGTATTAGGGAGGAATGTATGTTTAGGTGAGTGTCAAAGCAGTGTCACGGAATGTATGTCAAGTCGAATGTCAAATTGTTGTTAGGGAGAAATGTATGTGGAGTCAAGTGTCAAAGCGGTGTTAGGGAGGAATGTATGTGAAGTCGAGTGTCAACGCGATGTTAGGGAGGAATGTACGTCAAGTCGAGTGTCAAAGCGGTGTTAGGGAGGAATGTATGTC
>JAVTVY010020756.1:0-80653 GCA_036873755.1 Hanleya hanleyi
AAGAGCAGGACGTCCTCCAGAGTCAGCCATGTGTCGTCCTTACCTGGATCTGTGTCCTCTGCACGTCTCAAGGATCAACGGAAAAGAGCTGAAGTAGCAGCAAAAATGTCAGCTCTACAGAAGAAACGTGAACTGGAACTTGCAAAGTTAAACATTAAGTTACAAGAAGAACAACTTGAACTAGATACTGAACTTGCGGTGGTAGATGCTCAGGAAAAGATTGTAGACCAGTTTGCGAACAGTCAAACTGGCCATCTTGAGCCAACTGAACCAATTTCGAAGTCTCGTTCTACCAAGTCAAAACCGTATCCTTCTGATAATGTACAGTCTGTATTAAATCCTAACGTAAGAGTATTCACATCTGCTCAGAAATCCAGTCACACTGTAAATACTAATGTTAATCCTGTTACCAATAATGTTGTTTTTGATGATGTGATGAGTGCCAGTCATAATGTTGATAATACACATGTCACTTCTCAGTTGCAGGATAACAATGTTATTTCAGGTACTGATGTAGTATCCACCCCATCTGATCAGTTGATTTCCTCTGTAGTACGCCATTTACGAAAGCCCATACCTGATATAAAGAAATTTTCAGGTGACCCCCTGGAATACCGTAAATTCATGCGACAGTTTAAAACTAAGGTTGTCACTAATTCGGAAGATGACGACGAACGCATGAATTACCTAGATCAGTTTACGGTAGGTGAAGCCAATAGGATTGTGAATGGGTTTTCTTATTTGGATGCAGAACAAGGGTACAGCGCTGCGTTGAAGGAGATGGAAATCCGGTATGGTGACGCTGAGGTGTTATCAAACGCCTTTGTAAAACGCGCTCTTGACTGGCCCAGTATCAAAACGGACAATCCAAAAGCACTGGATGATTTTGCGATTTTCCTTGTTGAATGTGGTAGTGCAATTCAAGGCATAGAGTCTGTGAAGGTGCTTCAGTACCCTGAGAACATGAAGCGATTGGTAAGTAAACTGCCATTTTACTACCATGACAAGTGGAGAAACATTGTCATGAAGTCAAGGGCCAATAATGAAGTCATTGAATTTCACCAATTAGTTCAGTTCGTGAGAAATGAAGCCAAGAAGGCCACAGACCCCACATATGGCCGCGATGCATTGCGGACTGAAACAAAGCCCAGCATCTGCAAAGGTAAAGGTCAGAAACAAACATTTCCATTCAGATCTAAAGGAAGCTTTGCTATGCAAGTTACGGACACGAAACAGGATGTAAATGAAACAGCCGGAAAAGCTCCAACCAAGGAACCTAGGAGTTATGCATCTGATAGCTTGGTAGGTTCGAAGGAAAATGCTTTTCAGAAACCATGTGTTTACTGTCAGAGTTCCATACATGCCTTGGAAGAATGTGATCGCATCATATTGCTGCCTTATCAGGAGAGGATAAACTTTCTCAAATCAAAGGGGATGTGTTTCGGATGTTTGAAGCAGAATCACCAGCGGAGAGTTTGCCGAAATAAAGCAGTATGTAAATCGTGTCAAGGACGTCACCCTACCATATGCCACTACAATACAGACATGGCTACCGGTTCCAAAAACCTGTTAACAAAGAATGATGACACAGTCCTGGCCACCGCGTGCAATCGTGTAGATGCCAAAAATCAGGGAGATATGGGAATTGGAGATGGTCAAACTACTATGGCGATCGTCCCAGTGACCGTTAAACTCAAAGGCGGTGTGAAGACTGTGCCTACATATGCTTTCCTGGACAGCGGAAGCAGTGTGTCATTCTGCTCTGAACGCCTCATGCGTGAGCTTGGAGCTAGTGGGAAGCAAATGCAGATTACCTTGGATACAATGGGCGTTCCTCATACCATGAAAACATACGTTGTACAGGGCCTGGAGATTAGTGATCTGCATATGGAGAATGTGTTTTCACTTCCTAGGGTGTACACCAAAGAGAAAATGCCGGTAAGCCCAGGTCACATTCCGACAGCAAAAGATGTCTCCGATTGGCCTCACTTACGAGACCTCAACCTTCCACTGATCAACTCGGAAATCGGGTTACTTATAGGCAACAACGTGCCGGACGCATACTCACCTCTGGAACTACGAACAGGTCCTTCAGGAAGTCCTCATGCAACAAGATCACGTCTCGGTTGGATAGTATGGAATGTGATCCGTCCTATCAAATCTTCATCCTATAGCGAGTCGGTCAATAGAGCTGAAGTGACCGCCATTAAAGAGGTAGAGGATCTTGACCACTTAGTGAGGCGCTCTATAAACATGGATTTTCCAGAGCGATCCATAGACGACAAGAGAGAACTCTCTCGAGAGGATCGTAGTTTCCTTCAGAAGATAGACACTACAACGGTTCTGAGGGATGGACATTATTACATCAATTTACCTTTCCGGGATGAGGTCAAATTTCCAAGCAATGAAACACAAGCCTTGAACAGACTTAGAAATTTGAAAACAAAGATGCATTCTAATCCCAAATTCTGTAAGGATTATACTGATTTCATGAGCAACATCTTGGAGAAGAACTATGCAGAAATAGTACCGGCTGACGAACTTCACAATGATGACAACAGGATCTGGTATATACCACATCACGGTGTATACCACCCGAAGAAACCGGAGAAACTCAGAGTTGTTTTTGACTGCACAGCATCTTACAACGGTGTGTCACTGAATGACCATCTGTTACCAGGACCGGATCTAACCAGTAATCTTCTTGCGGTTCTAATGCGATTTAGACAAGAAGAAATCGCCATCATGAGTGACATTGAAACAATGTTTTATCAGGTACGTGTGCCCAAGGAGGACTGCGACTGCATGCGCTTCTTCTGGTGGCCAGATGGGGATATTGAGAAAAGGCCTGTCGCCTACCGCATGTTAGTCCACCTATTTGGTGCGACTTCATCGCCGAGCTGCGCAAGTGCAGCACTACGAAAAACAGCTGATGACAACCAGGAAAACTTCAGTGCTGCTGCTACAAGTGCCATTCGCAAAAACTTCTATGTGGATGATTGTTTGACTTCAGTTGATTCTCCTATGAAAGCCATCTCATTGGTACATGACCTGACAGATCTTTGCAGCAGAGGAGGATTCCGGCTAACAAAATGGGTTAGCAACAGCCACGAAGTTATGGAAGCAATTCCTATGGAAGAAAGGGCCAAGGAAGCAAGATTGCTGAACCTGGATCATGAATCGCTACCATGTGAACGCGCTTTGGGGGTACATTGGTCCGTGGAAAATGACAACTTGGGATTTAACATTAAAATCAGGGACCAAAGGCCAACGAGACGAGGCATACTCTCCATCGTCAGCTCTACTTACGATCCCCTAGGTCTTGCAGCTCCATATATACTTAGTGCTAAAGTGATTCTCCAGAACCTGTGTCAACAAGGTATCGGATGGGATGAAGAGATTTCGGCTGGCCTCCTCCGATCATGGCTGCAGTGGTATGCAGAATTACCTCTGATTGTCAATCTCGAAGTACCAAGATGTTACAAACCAAGGAACTTTGGAACTATTTCGTCCTGTCAAATGCACGTTTTTTCGGATGCCAGTGACATTGGCTATGGGATAGCTGCTTACCTGCGTCTGACTAACGAAAGAAAAGAGACTCACTGCTCGCTGTTAATGGGGAGATCGAGGGTGGCCCCTCTGAAAAAGATAACTACTCCACGCATGGAGCTGACAGCAGCGACAGTAGCCGTACGAACAGCCAAATTGATACTCCGGGAACTTGATTATGCTGTCAGTGACGTCATATACTGGACAGATAGTATGGCGGTATTACGGTATATCGCCAATGAGATTACAAGATTTCAAACATTCGTAGCCAACCGTTTAACGGTCATTCGGGAAGCGTCAGAAGTCCGCCAGTGGCGCTACGTGGATACTAAAGTCAATCCTGCGGACTGCGCCTCCAGAGGAATGACGATGAATAAGCTGTTGCAGAACAAGCATTGGTTGCAAGGCCCAGATTTCCTATGGAAACCGGAATCGGAATGGCCTTCTGATGGAATATCTAGAGACCTGGATCTCGAGGACCCAGACGTGAAGAAGATGGTGAACACTGTCACGGTTGTTCAGTCTTCTCAAGGTATGGCAATGGATCGGTTGATATCACACCACTCAGACTGGTCAAAGCTGAAAAAAACTATAGGCTGGTTTCTTGTTGCTATGCAGAACCTTCAAAGATTTACTGAACAGCGGAAGATCTTTCTCCAGCAGATCAAAGCCACCGAAGATGATCCTTCCTTACAAGTGAGACAGTTGGAGGAGAAAATGCGAGCATACAGAGCGTTGGACGGTGAGGTCTCGCGAAAACTAACGCAGTTACATCTAACTGAAGACATTTATGCACTGGCAGAAAAGAAGTTGATTCAGTACGAACAAAAGCGGTACTATGATGATGAGATCAACACACTTTGCAATGACCATGGCTCCGGATCGAAGTGCCTGAAACGATCGAACACTTTAAGCAGATTGGATCCGATCGTGGTGGATGGTCTTCTACGTGTCGGAGGTCGCCTCAGTCGTGCAACCATCTCATACGAAGCGAAACATCCAGTTATTCTTCCTAAAGGATCCCATCTGTCTCAACTCATCTTGCGACATGTCCATCAGTCTGTGGGACACCTGGGCAAGAATGCGATGTTAACTGTTCTCCGACAAAGGTATTGGATAATCCGTGCTAACTCAGCCATTAAGTCGCTCGTTTCGAAATGTGTGGTATGTCGGAAATATCAAGCTCGTGCTGTCCAGCAAAAAATGGCCGACTTACCAGAAGACAGAGTGTCTCCTGATCAACCCTGTTTTTCCAGCGTCGGGATGGATTATTTTGGTCCCTTCGAGGTTAAGCGAGGACGAGTACAAATTAAGAGATACGGTGTCATATTCACGTGCCTGAAAAGTCGTGCAGTCCATCTAGAGGTCGCATATTCGCTTGACACAGACTCCTGTATTAACGCTGTGCGTCGGTTCATTTCCAGGAGAGGACCAGTTAAGCTGATCCGATCAGATAACGGAACAAATTTGGTAGGAAGTGAACGTGAAATGCGTGAGGAGATTGAGAGGTGGAATCAATCAAAAATTCACGAGACTCTACTTCAGAATAATATTACCTGGTTGTTCAATCCTCCCTCTGGATCGCATTTTGGAGGCATCTGGGAACGCCTTATTCGCTCAGTACGCAAGGTCCTCTACTCTCTCCTGCAGCAGCAAATTCACAGACTCGACGATGAATCATTACAAACTGTGTTCTGTGAAGTAGAAGCGATTCTCAATGGCCGACCCATTTCCGTAGTTCCAAACGACCCGGGGGACTTGGAAGTCTTAACACCGAATCACCTTTTGCTTCTGCAACCTGGAGAGCTGTTACCTCCAGGTATATTCAGCAAAACCGATACCTATGTGAAACGTAGGTGGCGCCAGGTACAGTACTTGGCCGACCTGTTTTGGAGTAGGTGGCTGAAAGAATATCTGCCACTACTCCAAGAGCGGCAAAAGTGGTTGGTTCCAAGGAGAAACGTGCATGTTGGTGATATCACACTAGTTGTTGACAATACACCTAGGAATTCATGGGCTCTTGCCCGAGTGCAAGAAGTGATCACTGACAAAAGGGGATTTGTCCGAATGGTCCGAGTTAAGACCAAATCAACCGTCCTCTTAAGACCTGTCGACAAACTTTGTCTGATCCTTGAAGCAGATACTTGACTTGTCGTAAACTGAACAATGCTTCACTACAGTAGGACTACGTTATTCTTCGAACTATTTGACCATAATTAGTGTAGGTTAGAATTGGTTCGCTTGCCCTCCCCAATTCGGGGCCTGGCATGTAATGGTCAAACTTGATTGTGTTGTTCAATTGTATATGCTTTTATTTCATGTGTGTTTGCCGCCTAATATGTACAATGTGGTATTTTCATCTCAGTAGCAAAATGCGATAAAGGTTCATTTCAGGGGCGATAACTCTCTGAGCCATATTTGACTCTTGTAACCACGTGGTAGGAGATTGTGACGTTAGTGGCGCGAACGAAAAAACATGAACGAACTGTTGTTTTCATGAATCCTTCTGGTGATATCGAGGTCTATAAAACGGTAATGTTGACTAATTTTATGCATCTCGTATCTATAAATGCTCTATAAGAATGTAATCTTTCAAGTGAGACATCAATGTAGAGTAGTCGATCTGTGTATCTGGTGTTATAAGCCGTCAAACTTAACATCACGGATTTTGTACAAATGCGATGTACAACAACAACGCCTGGTTGTTTGTCTATTTTGGTAAATGTATTATATGGAAAATACACAGTGTCACACGTTTAGAAATGCCACGTTTCTTTGGAACTAAGTATAATTTGAATGTAAACAACTAATTGTCGCATTCCTGTGGTACACTGTAAAAATGTTTTGTATGTAAATGTCTTCACATAGTAGCTAGTTCACGTAACTCACTGCAGTCCTTATATGTCTAAATATTACAACTAAATTACGTCATCTATTGTCATTTTGTTGAGGCTGAAAACACTAAGATTTGTTCTTTATATTTGTTTCAGTCAATCATTGTCCAAACCGTCCACATTGTCATACAGTCAAACTGTCATCATAGAGATAATCGGATTGTAACCGTTATAGGCATCAGGCGACATTCGCGCTTGGTGATGTTACAATAAACTGTGTAGAAGAAGGGACAGTGCATTGCGTTTATTATTCAGTCGTTACACTTCAGTTATAATTTGTGAAATTTCCACGAATTGGGAACACTTGAAAACAGTAGTTTGGTATCCATTTGTGGCATTATTTTATTCACTGTGTCAGCAGTGAACTCGTAGATTTGCGTTTATAGTATACATATAGGGTTTTTTTCTGAATGATGCACTGAATATAGCCACTGTTAACTTGCTAGTAGTATACAAAGCGTATTTAAGGGTCTATTGACCTCAAAAATTTGCATATTAGGGAGGTCACGGGAGGGTCACAAAAGGTCAATGAGTGCATAGTTCCGGCAGAAAGACCAATCAGCCAATCAGAAGCGAGTATTGTGTCACATGGGGTCATGTGGTGGTGGTGGGTGGTGGGTTTTAAGATGGCGGCTGTGGTGGTGGTGGGTGGTGGGTTTAAGATGGCGGCTGTGGTGGTGGTGGGTGGTGGGTTTAAGATGGCGGCTGTGGTGGTGGTGGGTGGTGGGTTTAAGATGGCGGCTGTGGTGGTGGGTGGTGGGTTTAAGATGGCGGCTGTGGTGGTGGTGGGTGGTGGGTTTAAGATGGCGGCTGTGGTGGTGGTGGGTGGTGGGTTTAAGATGGCGGCTGTGGTGGTGGTGGGTGGTGGGTTTAAGATGGCGGCTGTGGTGGTGGTGGGTGGTGGGTTTAAGATGGCGGCTGTGGTGGTGGTGGGTGGTGGGTTTAAGATGGCGGCTGTGGTGGTGGTGGGTGGTGGGTTTAAGATGGCGGCTGTGGTGGTGGTGGGTGGTGGGTTTAAGATGGCGGCTGTGGTGGTGGTGGGTGGTGGGTTTAAGATGGCGGCTGTGGTGGTGGTGGGTGGTGGGTTTAAGATGGCGGCTGTGGTGGTGGTGGGTGGTGGGTTTAAGATGGCGGATTGTAGAAAAACGTATAAAAGGAGGCGATTTTTAGGGGTGTATTCATTGCACTACCCTGCGGAGCACTCTGACTTACCTGACCTGACCAGCCTGCCTGCCTGCCTGCCTGCCTGCCTGCCTGCTTGCCTACCCGCTTGTATGACACGAAAGCATGAGACGTGGAGAAGATTTTCCCTGGGACCCAGCAGCACCTCCGGTTGAAGTCTTGCCTGAAGACGAGCGTGTCAGGGACATTTATCGACGTCACTGGGCTATCATACGCCATTGTTTTCACCGTGACCGTCGTCTATTGGACTTGTATAACTATCGACTGCAGGACCTCACGTATTTGTCTACCTATGCCGAGAACATTTTCACAGATCAGGTGACAGCGTTCAAGTTGAATATGACATTCGGGTACATTTTACGGCACAAGGAGACGGACCAGGTGCGGTATTATTATCCCAGCAATAATACCTAAGTGTTTGATCAGCCGTTCACGGTGACGGATGCGATTTCTCTGGAGCCACTCATCGACCAACTGACTACGTTGGATCCATTGGAATGGGCCCGGTTGCAACGCCCCAATACCCAATGGCTTGTGGAAATGGTGACCAACGTTACATTTTTCGTCACGAAAATGAGAGATCATCCTATCGGTGCTCCTGTACTACTACCCCCGTGGTTGCTTCGTCGAAAAGGCCTGTATGCATTAACAGGAGGGCAACAGGGGCCCTACAAAGACCGGAAATGTCTGTTTCGGTGTTTGGCCGTGCATCTGGACGAGTGTAATCCCAAGCGTTGTGACAGAGTGGCCAATTACTATTGGGAACAGTATTTACAGCAGCAAGAGTTGGATAAGCGGCACTTCCGTGGAGTTCCGTTCAAGAATTTGGATGACGTGGAAACGCTGTTCAACATCAATATCTTTGTATACCGATTACGATGCGAGGAGGATACATTTGTGGCTGAATTGGTTCGTCGTTCAACAGAACGGTATGCTGCTACGATGAAAGTCAATGTGTTCGACGACAATGGCGTGAGTCATTTTTCGCTGATCTACAATATGAGCCAGTACGCTCAGTCTTTCAGTTGTGCCCAATACCATCGGGTGTTTCACCGTTCCACCGACTTACATCGCCACGAGAAAATCTGTGACAACAGTGTCAAGCGAGTATATCCGGGTGGTGTGTATCATAATACGCCTACTATTTTCCAGGAACTGGCCGATGAGGGTGTGATCATACCGGAGGTGGATCGTTATTTTCCCTACCGGGCGTGTTACGATTTTGAGGCCCTGTTGGAGCCCATGGACATGTTTTCAGCGAAAACGCAGTGGACGCAGCGCCATATTCCTCTGAGTGTCAGTATTTCCAGCAACGTACCTGGCTATGACGCTGCACCGGTATGTTTCGTGTCCACGGGGGATTCCCATGAGTTGATCATCCGCATGATGGAGTATTTAGAGGAAGTCAGTGCGGCTAGTACAGAACTATTGGTGTCCAAGTTCCAGGACGTACTGGACCAGCTGGACGATCGGATTCCTATACCGGGTGTAGCGTTTAGTGACGATGAAGAGTCCGAGTCCGAGTGGGAGCCCGAGTCGCAGCCCCTGCAGTCGCAGGATGTGCCTTTACCGAAACCGTATGCGGAGAAATTGAAAGTGCGCTTCCTACAATATCTAGGCCAGTTACCGGTGCTAGGTTTCAATTCGGGACGCTATGATTTGAACATGGTGAAGGAATTTCTTTACCCCTACTTGGCCCAGTCGAATACCCTCAAGTCCGTGATCAAGAAGATCAATAATCATATGGCCCTCACTACCACATCACTGCATTTCCTGGATGTACGGAACTACTTAGCTCCTAATTGTAGCTATGATCAGTGGGTCAAGGCGTATAACTGTGCACAAACCAAAGGCAGGTTCCCTTACACGTATATATCAACGCTCGACCGTTTGCAGGAAACACAGTTGCCACCCCGGGATGCCTTCTTTGATGATTTGAAGCAAGTGGAATGTCCGGAAGACACGTACCGGGAACTACAGCAGGTATGGAACGATCAACATATGCACACCTTGCGAGATTTCCTGATATGGTATAATAACCTAGATGTGGTTCCTTTCCTGGAAGCGACCGAGAAAATGGTGCAACTCTTTCGTCGCCAAATGCACGTCGACATCTTCAAGGAGTGCTTGAGTTTACCGGGTCTGGCGCTTCGCCATCTTTTTCAAGAGTGTGCTACGTACTTCTCGCTGATACAGCAAAAAGATGCAGACATGCATGATTGTCTAAAGCAGAACATTGTCGGCGGACCGAGTCTTATTTTTCACCGTTATCACGAGAAGGACGTCACTACTCTCCCCAGTGGAAAACCCTGTGCTAAGATCATCGGATTCGATGCGAATGCCTTGTACCTGTGGTCGCTGGCCCAACCTATGCCCAGTGGCCATTATACACGTTGGTTGGCGGAAGGTCGGCATTTTACACCGCAACGTACACCCTACAAGCATCTGGCTGATCAGTGGTTAGATTGGGAAGCCTATCGACGGGCAATTTATATACGACCGACGTGGAAAAACACCGGAAGAATTACGGGAAGAAGTGGTGGAGAACGGTGATTATGTGAAAGAGAGAGGATACCATCTGATTGAAATGTGGGAGTGTGAATTTCACACGATGTGCCAGGCCCTGCCCCATTTACGACGTTTCCTAAAAGAGCGCGAGTACCCCTTGAGTCGTCGGCGACTTCTGAGTCTGCCACAGATGTTCGACGCCATTCGTTCGGGGGACCTCTACGGCTTTGTCGAATGTGATTTGCATGTTCCCGACACTCTCAAGCCTCTCTTCGCCCAGTGCCCTCCCATCTTTAAGAACACGCTGGTGGGTCGGGCTGATATTGGGGGGACCATGAGGGCCTATGCGGAGCAACACGAGTGTTTGCCTCAACCTCGACGGATGTTGATTGGTAGTATGTGGGCCGAGAAAATCTTGCTGGGCACTCCCTTACTGCAGTGGTACATGAACCACGGTTTGGAAATTACCCAAATATATCAAGTGATACAGTACGTACCCGACGCTTGTTTTGCGGAGAATGCTGACATCGTGACGTCGGCCCGTCGTCAAGGTGATGAATACCCGAGTGAGGCCATCATCGGTGAATGTTGGAAGTTGACGGGCAATGGTTATTATGGAAAAACGGTTACGAACCAGGATAAGCACGTCAACGTGAACATTTGTACTACTGCCCAAGCCCGCAAAAAAGTGAATTCTCCTCTGTTTCGGTCCGTGGAGGTCATCAATGACGACACCTATGAAGTCACTTCAGCCAAGAAGACTATCCGTTACAACCTACCCCTGCAGATTGGATGTATGGTATAATAGGTGGCCAAGCTGAGGATGTTGCAGTTTCTCTATGATTTCATGGGTGTGTATTTTAATCCATCAGACTGGCAACTCATGGAGATGGATACGGACTCGGCCTACATGGCCGTCTCTAATGCGGATTGGAGTCCCTGGTGAAACCGGAGTTACGTACTCAGTATGAAGCGGAACGCGACCAGTGGCTACCTCGACGTGACCATTACCAGTACGATAAGCGTACGCCGGGCCTGTTCAAGCTGGAGTGGATTGGGGATGCTATGATTGGTCTCTCCTCCAAGACGTATTACTGTTACGGAGGAGGAGACGAAAATAAGTTTAGCTGCAAAGGGGTGAGCCGGCGCGATCCCAACATCGACAAAGCCTTGTACTTGAACGTGCTGCAAAGCCAGGCCAGTGCCAGTGGTACTAACCGAGGATTTCGGGTGGTGGACCACCAGATGCGGACGTACATTCAGCAACGAGACGCCTTTACTTTCTTTTACCCGAAACGGAAAGTGTTGGCCGATGGTGTGAGCACCACTTACTTGGACTTGTGAACAATGTCGAACTATAACTGTTGATACACAAATGTAAAAGTCAGGATGGCCGAGTGGTCTAAGGCGCCGGTATTAAGTGCTGGTCGGCGAAGAGCTGGCGTAGGTTCGAATCCTACTCCTGACAGAACTTTTTTTGTACCATACCACTACTATTCTATTTGTACCTATTCTATACCTTCTTGTGGACTTAAATAAAAAAAAAAAGTCAAACTCCCATCATTTTTTGTGTTTTTTCATCAATTTTTATTCAACATCAATGAACGTCAGAACAACAACGTCATAACAATAACGTGATAATAAAAAAACAAGTGGCCTGCGCGCAGTACATTTTAAGTTAACCAGAGAAATGGAGCATGCACATTAAAACGAGAGGCCGTCCAGTCATAGACGAGGACATCACGGTCAATCACCGTATTCGATAGAGTCTCAGCGGGCGCCCAGCAAATAGCTCCACAGTCTTCCACCAGGGTGACTTTATCTTCATAGACGTGTAACCCCGCCTGGGGTGTAAGGGGCAGGATAGCTCGTAGGTCGGATGACATGCTTGCTCTAAATGTCGAACGGTGAATGACACACACTCTGTCTCACCCCTGGTATTTATAGTGTCAGGTACAGACATGAGTCGTACTATTCTGTGAGGGAATCCTGTGGAGCGAGTACTTCATCGACCATGGGGACTACTTGTTGCAAAGCCGTCCATAGATCGGGGTCCAGAGTAAAACCACCTCGCTTGAGACAGAGGAGTCGAGCAAAATAGGGACCGCGGAAAATGTAGACGTCGTCACACAGGTGAATGCTATCACCGTCGAGGTTACCGCATAACACGCGTTTCAAGGTAATCCAGCCTTCCGGGGATAAAGAGACACGCGCTGGTTCAGACGTACACCAACATCTGCTATCGTCATCGATGAGCTCCACGCGTTGGGGGTACAACAATAGGGTGCAGTCCGATGTAAGAGTGCGCGTGGCTACAGAGTTCGCCTGAGGGTAGAGTACGTCGTGGACGTCGGTGATAATAGCTTTCAGCGCCTGCCATAATGCCGGCCGGAGTAGGATACAGGTACCACCACACTGTTCTAACCGGGGAAAAAAAGAATCATCTCTACCACTTCGCAGGTAGACACCGACTCCCACGTGCATGAAATCGACTTCGGGCTCTTTTCCCTGTAACAACCGTGTCAATAGAGTCCAGCCTGCTAGGCTTAAACATAGCTTCACCTCTCGGGGATGTTCTTCGATGAGCTGCAGTTCATGGTCATAGACGATGAGGATGACCTCGGACGTGAGTTGGAAGAAGGCAAGCTCCGTTCCGTGCGCTGCCATAGTGGTGAATGACAAAACACCGACCAGGCAAATGTGTATATATCGATTCTTGCTAATGACTCGTGAGTAAAAAAAAAAAAAAAAACCCCTATTCGGGCTGTAATGTTATTCCTTTTACCGCCTTTCCCTCTTTCTAGTCCCAAGCCCCTGTGCTGGTTCAATAATTTCAGTCCGTTATTTCATCGTAATAAAATTCGTATCGTCCTGTTCTGGGCTTCAGTTCTTTCAATGTACAAGCCCCTTGTTCTGGGCTTGAGTTTTCACGTGGTTGTTCTCACGTTGTTGTTGTTACTGAATAAAAACAAAATGAGATCTCACCAAAAAACCCTGTCTTGTGTGTTTTATTCCTAATGCATCAATGCCCAATGTGGAGATTCCGTCAAACTGAAATCAGTGGTGTAGGATGGGGCCAAAATGTAACCCATCAAGGTTAGAATGCAAGCGCACTATAGTAAAAATAGAGAGCCAATGAAATCAGCCCACAGACCAAGGACGTGTTTTTGGTCTAGGTTTGGAGCGGGCATTTCATTGAGGTACGTGTATACGGTGAGTGAAGAGACTCGTCCAACACGTATAGATGAAGTTGATGACTATAAGTTCTATGTTGTCGATTTAACCTCTCCCTACATTGACGCGCGCGCGCGCGCTGCGCCCGGAGAACCCGCGTTCGCGCGCGCGCGCTGCGTGCTGGGGCGGGCCAGGCCGGTGAAAAAGTCCCGGAGGTTGAACATTGGAACTCTTCTGGGTTTGGAGGATGAACATACGGACGTCTAAGGGGAAAAATTGGAACTCTTCTATGTTTGGAGGTAGTTTTTAGTGAAAACCCGGAAGTGACGTCACAACCCACGTGACCTGCGTATATACTCCTGTAAAATAGAGCCGATTTTATTTCTTTGGAGGGACAAGGTCAATAGGACTTGCGCTTTTTATACTACTAAAATGTGAAGTAGATTACATCTTACATAGGCCTTAAGGCCGTGATATGCATATGAAGTATTCTGGGGCATGGTCAGTACTTCCCAATTTCCCCTTTGTCCACTACTCGCCGATTTTTTTGATTTTTTTTTATTATTATTTATTTATTTATTTATTTATTTATTTCCTCGAGAGCTTTAAAATAAGACCTCACTCTACCCAATCGGGCCACTAGTGCTCCACCTAGACTCCAACATGTCCACCCCGTATGGATTTATACATACATTGGGCTAATATCCCAGTATATGAGTGTCTATGGGTGTATATGCATCTATTTACAAGCCTAGCCGGTACTTAAAAAAACATTTCATAGCTTTTCCCATCGTATTCTACAACCTCATAGCTCATAGTAAAATCCATAAAAAAAAAAATCCACCACCCAAAACACGCAAAAAAGATAGAAATGTGCGAATCAGGGAGATTACCTTTGCCTACAAGAGAAATTGGCCTAGTCTGAGTTGTCTCCCTTGCATCAAAGCGTCTAGATGGGGCTGTGGTTTGAAATGTGCGATTATCCGGGGAAGCCGGGGAAATTGACCTTGGGTAGCCATTTTTCTTAGCGTTTGTTACATAAAACAGACCTGTACGGAATATTTCCACTCTTTTAAACCATCCACACCCAACAAAATTATATCAAACTAATTCATGCATTCAAATGTAAGTGATTCATATACCGCGGAAGACCACATGAAGGTCCCCACCGATGACGTTCGATGAACGTTCGTGATTTTTCTTTGCTGGTGCAAACTGGACAATAAATGCTCGACACTGGGGTGGCACTGTATCATAGACTGGTCGCAATATATGTATATTGGTGTCCATGGGTTGAACTATTTGGTGTAAAATGTCTGTGGAGCGGACACAAAACTAGACATTTTTTTTCAGGCATATTTTCTCATCGCATGGGCGGAAACAACTGCCGAAACAAATATTACCTCAAAGGCAGCAAACCAGTTAGCAATGTAAGCCTGAACAATTATATTTTCAATGAATACAAGGTTGTGTTGAGAAATATATCTCAAAATATGATTAATTAATGATTTTCCATCATGACAAACGAACACCCGACCGGCTTCCAACAAATATGGCGGCGGGTATTCGAAGCTCGAAGTCAGAAAATTGCCAAACTTCAAAAATTCAGATCTCATCAACCAGAACGTCTTATGTGCTCACAGTTATTGACTATATCGTAAAATATGTATACTTGCTAACCTTAGTTGGGTTCGTGATGAAATAATTTAGAAATAAGTAATTCGAGCACTTTTTGTGACATAGCAAAACGAAGATGACAGCCGTTTCCCTTTTCGCTGCGATGGTTTACACGAAAAACCGGCTCAGTTATAAAAATCCATATCTCCGTAAATATGAAATGTCCAAACTTTTTACGTCAAGACAATATTCTCTTATATGTGTACTTCCTATTTCCCGCAGGAATTTATGCAATATAAATTCTTTCCGCAATAAACTTACAATTTACTGGTAATGGTAACGAAATTCTCCGTCTCAATTTGAGCTTCTTGTACGGCGGCGGAACGCCAAGATCAAAGAGCGCGTGCTGCAACGTAGCAGATCACGTGAGGGTCTAAATATAGATCGTTTGTTTACATATATCAGCTGATCGTGTCTGATATATAACAAACAATACCTTATAACAACAGTACTTTCCGTAATATCTGAATAGTTGATACTCGACCAAGAATTAATTATGACAGAAAAATTATCTTAGATAAGTTTTCGCCCTATTCATAGAAGTATTATTTCCGTCACATCAATTTCTGTCACAGTACTTTTTCAAAAATTTCACCAATTCGCTCCGGGCAAGCCCCTGTGCTGGTTCAATAATTTCAGTCCGTTATGATTCGGGCTCCCACAGCCGCCATCTTAAACCCACCACCCACCACCACCACCAGCCGCCATCTTAAACCCACCACCCACCACCACCACAGCCGCCATCTTAAACCCACCACCCACCACCACCACAGCCGCCATCTTAAACCCACCACCCACCACCACCACAGCCGCCATCTTAAACCCACCACCCACCACCACCACAGCCGCCTAGACTATAAATAACGCGTAGTATGTTGCCATTTATTCACAACTACAATCATGGGTACAAGACGAACACTGTTCACCCACCCTAGAGACCCTAGAGAACCTAGAGAACACAGAGAGGTGATTACCAGTGGAGATGAACATAACGATGGTGGAGTGACAATAATTACAAGCTTTCAGCAGGTTATTGCCGACGAAACCATGATACGGCGAAGTGAAGAACAACTGGAAGAGCTGCGGAGGGAGGTAATGGAAGAAGATGCGAGGTTGATAAGACAGCGAAGTCAAGAACAAGACCAAGAAATCAGCAGGATGGCCATAGAAGAAGAAGATGATGATATAACTGATGAAGAAGAAGAACCCCCCTGGTTAAACAGTAACAGACCTCCAGCAAATACAACGGCTACGCAAACTCCGATTATAACGACGTCGGCTACCGAAACAACATCGGCTAACGAAACAACAACAACAACAACAACAACACCACCACTACCATGCTCTTGGGCCGAAGTAACCCGCCTCAACGAACAGATTAATCACATGAGACAAGACATGAATCAAATGGACGTTATGATTTCAAAACAAGAAGAACACCTACAGAAGGTAGAAAGTAAATCAAGCTGCAGCGTGTGTACAGACGAAGAAAGCCTGTACGCCCTATTTCCATGCGGGCATTTATGCCTATGTGAAGAATGTTGGGTGACGCTAACCTGTATAGGGGATGTGTGCCACTGCGCTGAAACGGACGAACAGCATTTAAAAATAAAGTGTCCCGTCTGCAGGAAGCAGGTGGCCGGAGTAAAGAGAATCTACCGCTCCTAAAACAAGTGTCGTAACACTTTTCCAAAGGCCCTTTTCAGGGCCAACCCATCTTTCCGAAAGAGGAAACTTCTATAAAAAGCACCAAAAATTAACACCAGCTCCCTTCACCCTCCCCCCCTCCCCCCCTATGAAAATTTTTTTAAAAAATTTTTTTAATTTTTTTTTTTAACATTACAGCCCGAATCATAACGGACTGAAATTATTGAACCAGCACAGGGGCTTGGGACTAGAAAGAGGGGGAGGGGGTTGTTTTTGTCGTTGGCGACCCTGTGCGACATGTTACTAATTTTACACATCGGTAAAAAGGAATAACATTACAGCCCGAATGATAACGGACTGAAATTATTGAACCAGCACAGGGGCTTGGGACTAGAAAGAGGGGGAGAATTTTTTTTAAAAAATTTAAAAAAAAAAAAAAGAAAAAAAAAAGAATGAACACTAACAACCATTTTTTTAATTTTCTACTATTTTTATTAACACAAATAGAATGAACGTGTTCACCAGGGTATTGAATTTTAATACAATTATACGCTATGAAGGCGCTTCAATGCACAATGAACATAAAATGAACATAGTGTAGGAATACGTGAAGAGAGAAGCCGTATTTTCAGCTTGAGCAAGACTGGCAGATGATAATGTCTGAATGTTCCAATGCAATAAAACTTGAAAATGCTCAATATTTATACAACAAGACAATAGAATGAACGTCTTCAACTCTGAGTATTGAATTTTAATACAATTAACAGTAAAAAACTCTGAATTTTTAATACAATTATACGCTCTCAAGCCACTTCAATGAACGTGTAGGAATACGGTAAATGTTTTTCAACACTTGTTCAATAGTTCTGCAACAAGACTTGTTTGAACTCATCATCGTCTTTCCGCCCCCGGTGCACGTAGATGTAGGTAGTAATCTCTTCACGTGGAATTTTGGGAGGGCAGGCAGCTTCCACTGCCAGGGCAATTTGCGCCTCGGTCACGTCCTGTAGTGCCTCAGTGATCAGTGCGTATGAGGGTACACTAGTGTCCACACACGTATGCATGTTTATCGGACTGTTATTCTCACAGCCTGCACATGCTTGGATACGCAAGTGTCGAATGCGAGGTCTGATAAGATCCAGGACTGTGTCGATGTACTTCTTATAAATATAGTGAGACACCTGGTAAGCCAGGGCTTGACGAATTGTAGCTGTGAGACTCTGCAACTTTCGCCACGCCGTTAATTTCAAGGTGACACCCTGAGGACAAGGAACACGCTCTTGCGTATCTAACCTCATTTTCCATTTACGGATATGCACCAGGAGCTGGTCGTTGAAATAGGCACAGCTGACAAAGATGTCGTCACCCACATAAAATTTCGCTTCGTCACTCCCCTGGTCGCGAATAACCGCATCGATGGCGTAATCAAGGGTCTCCAGTTTTTGCCAGGTGTCTAAGGTCATGGCAATATGCCTACCGGGTCTGTCGTTAAAGCCCGATGCGTTAAAATGCACTTCTTCGTCTTTGACACTCACAGTTAAATAGGCTGAGAGCTCCCAAATGTCCGTGTGGGCTGCCTGGTAGGCCTGCTGGATAATGTTATTGATATCCTGCACAGACATAGGAAGTTGCACCTCTTCTTTCACAGGCTCAGGCACTTCCTGGAGTACTGGCTGAAGCACTGACTCAGGTATTTCTAAAGGTGTTAGTCGGGGCCGTTTGGGTCGTCCAGCGCGTTTGGCAGGTGTACTCTCTGGGGTAGTGTGCGTACGTTTGCTAGCTGTACGCTCTTCGGTGGTATCCATGGCTAAGATATCATCATCTTGTATAACGTCGGCTTCAAGTAGATCTGCTAGTTCTTCATTTCCCGTGATCTTCAACCCCGCCACGAAGGCTAGAAATGCATAGGGGCCACGGCGCACTAGACCATCGATGAGGGTTCTGTTTTGTGCTGAAGTGGTTTTCTCAGCCATGATATCTTCGCGACCGTGTTTCAGAAGTATGTTTTCCTCCATAAGGAAATCACATAATTCGGCCACATGCTGCATCTCATCAATCAGGCGAACACGGTACTTTCGAAGCTTCACTTGCTGGAATGACTCCATGACTGTGGGCTCAGGCTGGTGAGTAACTGCTACGGTGTAATAGTCTGGTGAATTTGCACTGGTAAAATGAAAAAAAGTAAAAGGTTCTCCACAGCTCATACAAACAGGCAAGCAGGCTGGCTGACTGGCTAGAGGTGAAGCAGGCAGGCAGGCAGGCAGGCAGGCTGGTCAGGTCAGGTAAGTCAGAGTGCTCCGCAGGGTAGTGCAATGAATACACCCCTAAAAATCGCCTCCTTTTATACGTTTTTCTACAATCCGCCATCTTAAACCCATCACCCACCACCACCACAGCCGCCATCTTAAACCCACCACCCACCACCACCACAGCCGCCATCTTAAACCCACCACCCACCACCACCACAGCCGCCATCTTAAACCCACCACCCACCACCACCACAGCCGCCATCTTAAACCCACCACCCACCACCACCACAGCCGCCATCTTAAACCCACCACCCACCACCACCACAGCCGCCATCTTAAACCCACCACCCACCACCACCACAGCCGCCATCTTAAACCCACCACCCACCACCACCACAGCCGCCATCTTAAACCCACCACCCACCACCACCACAGCCGCCATCTTAAACCCACCACCCACCACCACCACAGCCGCCATCTTAAACCCACCACCCACCACCACCACAGCCGCCATCTTAAACCCACCACCCACCACCACCACAGCCGCCATCTTAAACCCACCACCCACCACCACCACATGACCCCATGTGACACAATACTCGCTTCTGATTGGCTGATTGGTCTTTCTGCCGGAACTATGCACTCATTGACCTTTTGTGACCCTCCCGTGACCTCCCTAATATGCAAATTTTTGAGGTCAATAGACCTTTAAATACGCTTTGTATACTACTAACGTGTGGAAAAGGGGCAAGTATATGGCACGCATACTGTACCGGATTGACGGTATCATACATGACGGACCTACTCGTTTTTTGCCTCTCGAAAAAAACAGTTTCTCGTGAAATGAAAATTTACCAATTCGCTTGGAAAGATATTTAAAAATTGTTCTATTCTAGGTTGCTAAGTATAAATATAGGATTGCTGACATGATAATTCCCTTTCGGTGCGAAACAAATTGCCATTTAAATGAAAAATCACAATTATCCGAGTTGATGTCAAATCCTTCATAATCATTATCATGATTAAAGTTTTTTCCCTTGAACTCTTATGTGCCATCTGCCTACGTCACAGATAATCCGTTAGGAAAAAGCAATTGTTTATAGGTAAGCATTTTTCTAGACCCCACCGTGACTGGGATAACTTTAGTATTCAGATCATAGACGTCGTCTCCATCTACCAAGGATTCTCCCTTTGGATTTGAAAGCGTGAACTATTCTGGATGATAGAACTTGGGTCAGTGGTTTAAATGATAATGTTAGTGGGTTCGGCAATGTTACAAACCGCCGTTCAAATATATCCAATATTACCCAGATATTTAAAACCCACCAACGATGACATAACAGCCATGGCTGTAGAAAGTTTAATAGTGCGTTGATCCACGATCATATCACTTTAAATTACTTAGTGGGTTTAATCAACAAACCCAATAGTATACGTAGCTTACGTACAGTTATGTATGCGTTACCTCAGGTCAGCGTCATCAGAAAGTATAATACCACCAACAGTCATTAAAGTATGTCAAGATATAGCGTATTTTCGGTTGTATCATGCAGTGAACATAATCGAAACATCCCGAGATGGGCTTTTCGTGAAACTCAACTACTTAGATAAGGGACTGGACATTATTAATTTACCTCGAATCCTGAGTGATCCAGTGGTACGCAACACAAGAGTTCATAGAACCACCTTGTCTTTCATATAAGTATACTGTAGCCACCAAAATATTCAATTACTCTAATGTTGTCAAGGAGTTTGACTGGAACTGATACACGTCGGGAGGCTATAGTTGGGATTGTGAATCTTCGAACTTTATCTATACACAATGCAAGCATATTGTGACTGGTAACCTTGATATAGTGAGTGATAAGGACCTAAGAACACTCCTGATGAAAGGAACTTAAAATATAGAGCCGAGAAGAAGAAATCTGAAGGCCGACCAGAAGATAGTCTTGTCTGCATTGGAACAGTGCGTCATTGATTGGTCTAAGCGAGAAAAGGTTGAACCTACAATATTCGCTGGTTGGTTGGACCTCACCTAGAGCAAGGTCGTTGAAACAATATTGCCATATTGACAGAAGTATCCCTCCCCAAGCAAAACTAGATTTAACTGTTATCCTAAGGGATAACTGAGATACCCCCCGCCCCGCAAGTCACAAGTCTGCCGTTCTGAGTAATATTTCAATACAGTATAAAAACAATAATATACTGGTCATTCCAAGTCTGGGTAATTTTAACAAAAATTAATATTTCATGTCACAAATAGGAGATGCAAATCTTCAAACATGTCTACAAAGTTTCAGAACCGTGTGATAAAAATAGTAGGAGTACTTGATTACACTAGAAACTTGTCTGTACATGGGAATATATCCTGAAAATGGCAAAGTCCTATAAAGTTCAAAACGTCATAAATATGTCAAAAATTATAATTTCGCCTTGTAAATACGACATGCACATCTTCGAATCATAGGTAACACATATGTAAATTTTCATTAAAATAGAAGCAAAATATTAGTAGTCCGGACAAAATTTTGTCTACAGACAGACGGACAAGCCGATTTCAGTATACCCCCCCGCCCCCCAACTTCGTTGCGGGGGGTATAGCAACTTAACAAGTACTGAGAAACCTCACTTCGCAAGAGGTTCTAACAAATCTCTAGAGTAAATTCGTCAGTCCCAGCAGACAAAGCTCCAAATAATATAATATTCATATGTAAGGAATTGAGTGTAAACATATCAAATACGTCTACTCATTCCCAAACTGCATTTACTCGGGAAGATTTATTTAACAATCACAAAACGTTTCTCAAGGAAAGAGTTATTTCAACCAATCGTAACGACATACCAAAAGTATACTGGATTCCCAAAACGCATAAATCACCATAGCTGGTTCTAGAAGCTGAACCACCAAGCTTCTTTCAACCCTATTGACGAGGGGCCTTCAGTAGGTAAAAGCATTTTGGGAAAGGTATTGCGCTACTATTTCTAAAAACTCGGACGTTGAATGTATGTGGATATTGAAAAACTCAAAATGTCTTACGGAAGAAATTGATGCTGGTCACATACCGTACAGACATATATCCACATGGGATTTCACGACTCTCTATACTACAATCCCTCACCAAGACCTAATTGACCGTCTAAGTTCATTAATAGTATCCGTGTTCAAGAAAACTGATCGTATTATAGATATATTAATGTCAGAAGCCATAAAACATTCTTTAGCTCTGCTACATACAAGGGATATCATTCATGGTATGTTTCTTTGTTTATCGAGTTGCTTGAATTTCTGATTAAAATATCTATGTGAAATTTGGCAACACGATATATCAACAGCATTTTGGTATTCCAATGGGTACTAATTGTGCACCACTGTCGGTTGACCTATTTCTGTTCTCTGATAAATATGACTATATGCAGCCGCTTTTAAAAACCTATCAATTCAAAGGCCGTTCCTTCTCATTCACCAAACGCTATATAGACGACCTTCTCGCCGCGGATAATCTGGGTTCATCCCTCATGTAGGTTCATCACTCATGTAAGAAATCACGAGAGAAGCTTCATAATACATACCGGCCTGATTAGGACTGAGGGTAAGAATTTGAAGAAATTAAGTGAATCCAGCATAACTCAGCATAATTGCGTACCTCCAGTTATAGCTCTCTCTTTTATGGACAGCGTAAGTGCGTAACTTCGGCCCTGGACCATATATTTTTGCTCAGCGTAACTGCGTAACTCGATCTCTACCCCTCTCTTTTTCTGACAGTGTAACTGGGTGACTCCAGAGCTATAGACCTCGCTTTTGGACAGCGTAACTGCGTAACTTCGGCCCTGGACCAATTATATTTGCTCAGCGTAACTCCAGCTCTATCCCTCTCTTTTTCTGACAGCGTAACTGCGTAACTCCAGCTATAGATATCTTTCAGACAGCGTAACTGCGTAACTTCGGTGATGCAACATTTATTTTTGCCCAGCCTAAGTGTGTATCTTCGACAGACCCGCTTAACTCCAGTGATGGATCATTTCTTTTTGCTCAGCGTCAGTTGGTCAGTCCCTTTCTCTTTTTCTCGGCGTAACAGCGTAACGTTCATTTATATCCCTCTCTTTTACCATGTTTACCGACAGCGTAACTTCGACAGACCCTCTTAACTCCAGTGATGAATCATTTGTTTTTGATCAGCGTAAATGCGTAACTTGGTCAGTCCCTTTCTTCTGTCAGCTCCAGTTATATGCCTCTCTTTTACCATGTTTACTGACAGCGTAAATGCGTAACTTCGACAGACCGTCTTAACTCCAGTGATGGATCATTTCTCTTTGCCCAGCGTAACTTGGTCAGTCCCATTCTCTTTCTCTCAGCGTAACTTCAGTTATATCCCTCTCTTTTACCATGTTTACCGAGAGCGTAAATTCGACAGATCCTCTCACCTCCAGTGATGGATCATTTCTCTTTGCTCAGCGTAAATTGGTCAGTCCCTTTCTCTCTCTCTCAGTGTAACTGTGTAACTCCAGCTATATACCTCTCTGACAACTGCGTAACATAAGGCCGCCACGGACCATTCCTGTAAGCTCAGCATAAGTGTTTATCTTCATCAGACCCTTTCTCCTTATCTCATCGTAACTGCGTAACTCCGTTTATAGACCGCTCATTTCCTGACGATATAACTGCATAACTTAATCAGACCATTTCCGTTTTTCTCACCGTAACTGCGAAAGTATCTATCGCTGGAGTTACTGGAGTTACACAATTATGCAGGGTAAATGTAAACCAGAAAGTGTAAATTGCCGGAGTTATGCAATTATGCTGGAAAAAGTATCATATACCTGGTGCATCGAATGGTGTTACGCAGTTATGCTGAGAAAAAGCGAAAGGGTTTTGCGAAGGTACGCTGAGAAAAAAAGAAAGGGTCTAATAAAAAGAAGTGGTTTTTACTGGAGGAAATATTGTTTCAGTTGTAGATAGCATTTCTAGGTTAAACAGACGCTGCTGATTACATGCACATGTACTGTCAATTAGTCATATATTGCTCAATAACTATATAGCATTTCTTGGTTTAACATACACATTACTCACTACTCAGCATTATTCATCGGCACTAGTATTTCTAGGTTTAACAGATACATGAAGTGTTTCACGGATTAAATGTTCATCCAGTCCCTCTACATAATCCACTGAAGCTCTCGGTTTAACAGATACAGTAGGTACAAATTCTTACGATACAATTTCCTGAGTTACGCATCGAGTTACTCCATTATGCTCAACAAAGTGGAATGATCCATGGCAAAAGTTAGGCTGGTAGGAAAAGTGTGGTCTATAGCTGAAGTTAAGCTGAGCAATAGAAAAAGGGTCTGACGAAGTTACGCAGTTACACTCTCAGGAAAAGAGGTTTATAGCCAGAGTTACGCTAAGCAAAAGAGAAAGGGTCTGACGAAGTTACGCTCTCAGAAAATCAGGTTTATAGCCGGAGTTATACTACTACTAAGCAAACGAGAAAGGGTCTGACAAAGTTACGCAGTTACGCTGAGCAAAAATAAATGGTCCAGCGCCGCAGTTACACTGTCCGAAAGAGAAGTCTACAGCTGGAGTTACGCAATTACGCTGTCAGAAAATAAGAGGGCTATAGCCAGATTTACGCAGTTACGCTGAGCAAAAGAGAAAGGCCTGACGAAGTTACGCAGTCAGGAAAAGAGGGTTATAGCCAGAGTTATGCTAAGCAAACGAGAAAGTCTGTCGAAGTTTTACAGTTATGCTGAGCAAAAGTTACGCAGCTACGTTGAGGAAATAAATAATCCATCGCCGAATTTACACAGTTACGCTGTCAGAAACTCTACGGTGCACCTAACGTTACGCAGTTACGCTCTTAGGAAAAGAGAGGTCTAGATCCGAAATTACGCAGTTACGCTGAGCAAAAGAGAAAGGGTCTGACAAAGGTACGCAGAGCAAAAAGGAATGGTCCTTCGACGAGGTTACGCTGTTTCGCTGTCATAAAGAGAGATCTGTATCTGAAGTTGCGGTTACGCTGTCAGAAAAAGAAGAATTGATTTATCCCTGGACTTACGCTGTCAGAAAGAGATATCTTCGGTACACCTGAACTTACGCAGTTATGCTCTCAGGATAATAGAAATCTAGAGCTGAAGTTACGCTGAGCAGAAGAGAAAGGGTTTGATGGTGGTACGCAGTTACGCTGAGCAAAAAGAAGTGGTCCATCGACAAAGTTACGCTGTCATAAAGAGAGGTCTATACCTGGAGTTACGCAGTCCGCATGCAAAGAGGTTCACAGCTGAACCTACGCAGTTATGCTGTCAGAAAAAGGTGTCTACGGTACGCCTAAAGTTACGCAGTTACGCTCTCAGTAAAATAGAGGTCTAGAGCCAAGTTATGCAGAGCCAAAGAGAAAGCGTCTGAGGAAGTTACGCAGTTATGCTCTCACTAAAATGAATTGGTCCATCACTGGAGTTACGCAGTTACGCTGAGAAAAAGAGAAAGGGTTTAACAAAGTTAAGCTGAGGAAAAAGAAGTGGTCCATCGACAAAATTACGCAGTTACGTTGTCATAAAGAGAGGTCTATACCTGGAGTTACGCAGTTATGCTGTCAGAAAAAGAGCAATAATTTCTCTCTGGACTTACGCACTTACACTGACAAAAAGGGAAAGCCTCTAATCATAAATGCTATTTATGATGAGCAAAACAGAAAGGGTCTAATAAAGTTATGCAGAGCAAAAATAAATGGTCCATCGATGCAGTTAAGCTGTCTGCATGCAAAAGAGGTTCACAGCTGAACCTATGCACTTTCGCTGTCAGAAAAAGAGAGGGTTATAGCTGGAATTACGCAGTTACGCTGAGCTAAAAAGAGAAAAGGTTTGACGAAGTTACGCATCTACGTTTTGAAAATAAATAATCCATCCCCAAATTTACGCCGTTAAGCTGTCACAAAGACATGTCTACGATACACCTGAGGTTACGCAGTTACACTCTCAGTAAAAGAGGTCTAGAGCCAAGTGACGCAGTTACGCTAAGCAAAAGAGAAAGGGTCTGACGAAGTTACGCAGTTACGCTGTCAGTAAAATGAATTGGTCCATCACTGGAGTGACGCAGCTACGCCGAGGAAAAGAGAAAGGGTTTGACAAAGTTACGGAGCTACGTTGAGGAAATAAATAATCCATCGCCGAATTTACATAGTTGCGCTGTCAGAAAGAGATGACTACGGTATACCTCTCAGGAAAAAAAGTTCTAGATCCGAAATTACGCAGTTACGCTGAACAAAATCGAAAAGGCCTGACAAAGTTACTCATTTATGCTGAGCAAAAAGGAAATTGTCCTTCGATGAGGTTACGCAGTTACGCTGTCATAAAGAGAGATCTATATCTGGACTTACGCAGTTACGCTGACAAAAAGTTACGCTGTTACGTAGAGAAAATTGGAGAAAGAATTTAGCACTGAAATTCCCCTGAATTATGCAGTCACGCTCTCTGGAAAATGACTATTGCCCGAGGTACGCAGTTATGCTGAGTATAACAGAAAGGGTATTATAAAGCTAAGCAGAGGAACAATAAATGGCTCATCGATGAAGTTATGCAATTACGATGTCCGCGTGCAAGAGAGGTCAACACCTGAAGTTACGCAGTTACGCTGTCAGAAAAAGAGAGGGTTATTGCTGGAGTTACGCTGAGAAAAAGAGAAATTAGGATCTGACTCAAGTCCCGCATTTTCACTGTCTGGGTCTTGTACTATCCATGTATAGTCTCATCATGGGGCCTACTCTATAGTATGCTCCATGGTGTCAACGACAGACAGAATGCCTCGTGTATTATGAGCAAAAATATACTACAATTGTAATATTGATCTGAAATCCACACTGCATGGCTTGCCATCTCCATGTACTGCATGCATGAGGGAATGACCATAATCGCTATATAAATGACGCAGTGAAGGATATATATCCACCTTCACTGGATTTGAAGGAAGCTACAGATAGTCCTACCGGCACATCATATTTAGACATATATCTCTATAAAAATGAAGCGGGCCTTCTCTTTCGTCGACTTTATGACAAAAGAGATGATTATAGTTTCGCCATCGTAAACTATCCTTTTCTGGACAGTAGTATTCCAGTGGGACCTGCTTATGGCGTATACATATCTCGCCTAGTAGCATTTGCTAGATCCTGTGTTAAATATGACGATTTTAATCAACGTCACAAAACAATGTAGCAGAAACTTATAAAACAAGGCTATACCACCAAGCGCTTCCACTCAAAGTTTCTCAAATTTGGCGTTACATAGCGCATGCTGATAGCAAAATACGGGCGTAGCGGGCAAGATCTATTGCGTTACGTTTCGTAACTTGTGTCTAATTTCGATTAACCCGGGGCCAGGGGCCGTATGAACCCATGTACTTCAAGATCCTCATGGTGCTCATATGAACAGTCATAATCAAAGCGTGGCTGAGATACATCATTCGCTAGATGACGACTTACAACGAATATCATATGGATTTAGAATACTGATCAGCGATACGGATTTGATATTTTTGGAACATCATGATGTCTTGCCGGCATCAAAAAAACTGTTGACCCCTTCTCTCTTGCAGGAAACTAGCCTATGTTTATGTGTAATATGATTATCTTTTTGAATTTGGTGCTGATGGTGTTATATGACATATGGAACAGGTCTTTGGATTATTGACGCAGATATTCTTTAATGGACAACGGCTGAATTATGAATGACGGATCAAACGCTTGTAATTTAGATTTCACCTGCTTGTTTTCCGTTGTATTTGGTCATCACTAGGTGGTGCTATATACATGAATGCAGGTAAAACTGTGTAACACATCTTCTACACATCTTGTTTGATTTCCATAAAACTTGGGTATAATAATCTTGCAAGATAGGCAAAGGACTGATAGGATTTTGGTGGTGTTGGCGAAATCATGGAGGCTCGTTTTTGCATCTCAAAACAAGATATTTTTTTTTCACAAAAATGGAAATTTACTTCTTTAAATCAGGGAAAAGTAATTCTAGTTTGCTGAACATGAATATAACATTCCCAGTGTTATAATTCACATCCCTTGTAAGCCAAATGGCCATCTTTTTTCAAATAGGTGAAATTCTCAGGACTTTAGTCCAATATCTACATTCCCCGGGCGAGATCTGGGAATTTTGCTCCATCGTGTAGTTTCGTGATATTTTTCATCATTGGGTGGCGCGGGTGGTTGGGTGTGTTCAGGTTCCTGTTGCTTCAATGCATTTTGCTGAGAAGCAACAGGAACATGATAGTTTGGTTTGGTTATTTGAAGTTTAACGTCGCACTTAACCTTATTGGTCACACGGCGACGATGACCCAAACAAACATACCCTAGAAAAATCCTAACCCAACAAAAACCTAACCAAAACAGAAAAAAATTGAATTTCGAAAATTAGGCTCTACAGACACTGATCACAATGGATCGTCAGAGAGCCTAATTTGTTTGGCACTTTAATCTACCTCCTGTGCCAGACAAACATGGTATGGTAGACCATGCTGCCCTAGGCTGGAGGGCCAGTAACATGATAATGTGAGGTCTAGCACTGTAATATCACGTGTCTTTATTGCACCATGTAAGCGTCCTAGATCATGTAGATATAGCTGAAATATTATTGAAAGCGATGTTAAATTCTATTCACTCATTCACTCATTGGGTGACACTATTGACAGTGAACTTATATAGCACAAGTTTTTTTTGATTGAAATTGTAGTTTGAGGGCTACCTCCCATACTGACTTTGCAGCCCATCAACATAATGCTTTAAAGACGAGAGATCCTGAAGGATCTTGGCGCCCACCATTGTCCGATAATTGTATCTAATAACAAGAGGATCTTTTTGTCCATTGTTACTAAGAACGAACGATTGATTTGTAATTTTGTTTACAGAATTTCGAATCTGAGCGAAAAAGGGACACTGGGAAAAACACCAAGATATAATCTTTCTAAGTTTCAGGAGTTTCAAGATTTCTAGAAACTGTTCTTATGTCGGTTGTTGTAGTTCAAGAGAAATGAGCAAAGTTAGTCTGAAACTGAATGTACATGTAAGGAGGATCCTTCGTCTTCGTTTTGTAGTATTTTTATTTTATTTATTTTTTTGCACGTGTCATCATTGGGTACTGGAAGCGAAGACAAATCTCTTTGACACTTTGGCATGAGCTATGAAACCTACTTAAGATTTTATAATTAGGAACGAATGCTAATTCTGTTCTGTTTACTGGGCTAGTTTGAGATATCTCTTTTAAGATAACATGCTTGAAAATAGTAAGATGGTACCATACTTAATACTGAAGGGATCCGGCCCGCGTAGTAATGTTGAAACTTCGAAAGTATCTGAATCCTGATTATCTCCCTTGGATCGAAACATACAGTAGTCTACAGTTGTCGAGTTGTGACGTTGTGTCACAAGAGTGACGTCCCTTCATGTAGCCGACCCGCCGGCAGACGAAAGGATGGGGCAGTTCACTTGCAACTGCATGGACTAAAGAAAACTGATTTAAAATTTGAAGAAATACATTTTAATTCCGAATTATTTGAACTCCTTGATATGGAAGGTGAAGGTATGGATATTCTCTATAGTCAATATATAGAATATGCCACAAATGGGCAACAAGGGGAATCTGTGTACCAAATTTGAGGAAGATCCATGCAGTATTTCTTGAGAAATCAAGATAACAAAGTTTCATTGGGAAATACAAGATGGGCGCCTGGATTTTCGAATCAGACCGAATAAGGTATTTTGCACAACTTGACCCCAAGGGGAACCTGTGTACCAAATTTGAGAAAGATCCATGCAGTACTTCCTCAGAAATGACGATAACAATTTTTCATGGGGAAATCCAAGATGGCTGCCTTGTGGCCATATTGGATTTTCGATTCGGACCAGAAAAGGTATCTCGCACAACTAGACCCGAAGGGGAACCTGTGTATCAAATTTGAGGAAGATCCATGCAGTACTTCCTGAGAAATGATGATAACAATTTTTCATGGGGAAATCCAAGATGGCTGCCTGGTGGCCATATTGGATTTTCGAATCGGACCAGAAAAGATATCTTGCACAACTAGACGACAAGGGGAACCTGTGTACCGAATTTGAGAAAGATCCATGCAGTAGTTCCTGAGAAATCGTGATAACAAGGTTTCATGGGGAAATCCAAGATGGCTGCATGGTGGCCATATTGGATTTTCGAATCGGACCAGAAAAGGTATCTTTCACAACTAGACCCCAAGGGGAACCTGTGTATGAAATTTGAGAGCGATCTATGCAGCAGTTCCTGAGAAATCTTGATAACAAGGTTTCATGAGGAAATCCGAGATGGCTACCTGGTGGCCATATTGGATTTTCGAATCGGACCAGAAAAGGTATCTTGCACAACTGGACCTCAAGGGGAACCTGTGTACCAAATTTGAGAAAGATCCATGCAGTAGTTCCTGAGAAATCGCGATAACAAGGTTTCATGAGGAAATCCAAGATGGCTGCCTGGTGGCCATATTGGATTTTCGAATCGGACCAGAAAAGGTATCTTGCACAACAGACCTCAAGGGGAACCTGTTTACCGAATTTGAGGAAGATCCATGTAGTAGTTCCTGAGAAATCGTGATAACAAGGTTTCATGGGGAAATCCAAGATGGCTGCCTGGTGGCCATATTGGATTTTCGAATCGGAACAGAAAAGATATCTTGCACAACTAGATGACAAGGGGAACCTGTGTACCAAATTTGACAAAGATCCATGCAGTAGTTCCTGAGAAATCGCAATAAAGTTTCATGGGGAAATCCAAGATGGCTGCCTTGTGGCCATATTGGATTTTCGAATCGGACCAGAAAAGGTATCTTGCACAACTAGATCCCAAGGGGTACCAGTGTACCAAATTTTAGAAAAGCCATACAGTAGTTCCTAAGAAATCGCGATAACAAGGTTTCATGGGGAAATCCAAGATGGCCGCCTTGTGGCCATATTGGATTTTCGATTCGGACCAGAAAAGGTATCTTGCACAACTAGACCCGAAGGGGAACCTGTGTACCAAATTTGAGAAAGACCCATGCAGTAGTTCCTGAGAAATCGCGATAACAGGGTTTCATGGGGAAATCCGAGATGGCTGCCTGGTGGCCATATTGGATTTTCGAATCGGACCAGAAAAGGTATCTTGCACAACTAGACCTGAAGGGGAACCTGTGTACCAAATTTGAGAAAGATCCATGCAGTAGTTCCTGAGAAATCGCGATAACAAGGTTTCATGAGGAAATCCAAGATGGCTGCCTGATGGCCATATTGGATTTTCGAATCGGACCAGAAAAGGTATCTCTCACACCTAGACCCCAAGGGGAACCTGTGTATGAAATTTGAGAACGATCTATGCAGTAGTTCCTGAGAAATCGTGATAAGGTTTCATGAGGAAATCCAAGATGGCTACCTGGTGGCCATATTGGATTTTCGAATCGGACCAGAAAAGGTATCTTGCACAACTAGACCAACCTCCCCACAGCGCATGCTCCATTTCGCAGGCTCCAATAACATCCCTGCCTCCAATAGCGGAAGTTGACCTTTACTACGTTGCTATGACGTATAGGGGAAACCAACCAACGCACGGTTCAGTTTGAATCCGACCAAACAACTCCTTTAGTGTTTGCACATGAGCGAACTACTTTTCATATGCTCTGTCCAGATAAACAGGGAAAATTATCTCCAGATAATTCTTTTTAACGCTAGGTCAACGGAGGTATTATGCAGACTTGAAAAGTAATAAAAATTTTCGTTAAACATCTATTTTACTATATATGATGTCACTGCCGGCGATGTGCGCGAAGGCCCCGAATCCGGTCCAAAGATCTGACTGGTGGCTGGGGTGTTATTAGACCCCCAGCGAGGTGGTTGCAACTAGACCTCAAGGGGAACCTGTGTACCAAATTTGAGAAAGAGCCATGCAGTAGTTCCTGAGAAATCGCGATAACAAGGTTTCATGGGGAAATCCAAGATGGCTACCTGGTGGCCATATTGAATTTTCGAATCGGACCAGAAAATGTATCTTGCACAACTAGACCCCAAGGGGAAGCTGTGTACCAAATTTGACAAAGATCCATGCAGTAGTTCCTGAGAAATCGCAATAACAATGTTTCATGGGGAAATCCAAGATGGCCGTCTGGTGGCCATATTGGATTTTAGATTCGAACCGAAAAAGGTATCTTGCACAACTAGACCCCAAGGGGAATCTGTGTACCACATTTGAGAAAGATCCATGCAGTAGTTCCTGAGAAATCGTGATAACAAGATTTCATGGGGAAATCCAAGATGGCTGCCTTGTGGCCATATTAGATTTTCGAATCGGACCAGAAAAGGTATCTTGCACAACTAGATCCCAAGGGGTACCAGTGTATCAAATTTTAGAAAGAGCCATGCAGTAGTTCCTGAGAAATCGTGATAACAAGGTTTCATGGGGAAATCCAAGATGGCCGCCTTGTGGCCATATTGGATTTTCGATTCGGACCAGAAAAGGTATCTTGCACAACTAGACCCGAAGGGGAACCTGTGTACCAAATTTGAGAAAGATCCATGCAGTACTTGCTGAGAAATGACGATAACAATTTTTCATGGGGAAATCCGAGATGGCTGCCTGGTGGCCATATTGGATTTTCGAATCGGACCAGAAAAGGTATCTTGCACAACTAGACCTGAAGGGGAACCTGTGTACCAAATTTGAGAAAGATCCATGCAGTAGTTCCTGAGAAATCGCGGTAACAAGGTTTCATGAGGAAATCCAAGATGGCTGCCTGATGGCCATATTGGATTTTCGAATCGGACCAGAAAAGGTATCTCTCACACCTAGACCCCAAGGGGAACCTGTGTATGAAATTTGAGAACGATCTATGCAGTAGTTCCTGAAAAAATCGTGATAAGGTTTCATGAGGAAATCCAAGATGGCTACCTGGTGGCCATATTGGATTTTCGAATCGGACCAGAAAAGGTATCTTGCACAACCAGACCTCAAGGGGAACCTGTGTACCAAATTTGAGAAAGATCCATGCAGTAGTTCCTGAGAAATCGCGATAACAAGGTTTCAAGGGGAAATCCAAGATGGCCGCCTTGTGGCCATATTGGATTTTCGATTCGGACCAGAAAAGGTATCTTGCACAACTAGACCCGAAGGGGAACCTGTGTATCAAATTTGAGAAAGATCCATGCAGTAGTTCCTGAGAAATCGTTATAAGGTTTCATGAGGAAATCCAAGATGGCAGCGTGGTGGCCATATTGGATTTTCGAATCGGACCAGAAAAGGTATCTTGCACAACTAGACCTCAAGGGGAACCTGTGTACCAAATTTGAGAAAGATCCATGCAGTAGTTCCTGAGAAATCGTGATAAGGTTTCATGGGGAAATCCAAGATGGCTGCCTGGTGGCCATATTGCATTTTCGAATCGGACCAGAAAAGGTATCTTGCACAACAGACCTCAAGGGGAACCTGTTTACCGAATTTGAGGAAGATCCATGCAGTAGTTTCTGAGAAATCGTGATAAGGTTTCATGGGGAAATCCAAGTTGGCTGCCTGGTGGCCATATTGGATTTTCGAATCGGATCAGAAAAGGTATCTTGAACAACTAGACCCCAAGTAAAACCTGTGTACCAAATTTGAGAAGATCCATGCAGTAGTTCCTGAGAAATCACGATAAAGTTTCATGGGGAAATCCAAGATGGCTGCCTGGTGGCTATATTGGATTTTCGAATCGGACCAGAAAAGGTATCTTGCACAACTAGACCCCAAGGGGAACCACACAGTAGTTCCTGAGAAATCGCGATAACAAGAAATGTTTACGGACGGACGACTGACTGACTGACTGTCGGACGACGGACCACGGACGAAAAGCGATTTGAACAGCCCACCATCTGGTGATGGTGGGCTAAAAATGTCGGACAAAACTTTTTGATGCTGAAATCTAACATGGATAGGCCTTTTCATAGAATCACCAATATGCTAATTTTAAAAGTTCACATTGTTGCGAACCGTAATATTGTTAGATTTTCACCTACAGAAAGTTTATAATTCGACTATGCGCAAGTAAGGCCTGTTGAACAGTTCCATCTCTCAGAGTATCCACGGCGCGATCCCAGAAAAGTTTTTACGATTTGATCCTATGGGTAGCCATATCAAGCAATGAAATTTACCTGCCTCATCAGAAATTTTGAGTTGTGATGTGATGATGAACATTCAAACTTTCAATATAAACATTCATCAACGATTTTCTCAGAAATTTTTTATCACAACGGTTGAGAAAGGATAGGGATATTTATTGTAGTTAAGTTTCTGTACCTCCATCTCAGGGCAAGGACAATCTGAACGCACTTAAACCGGACAATGACCTCCCCATATAGATCTGATCATTCAAAGTTGTGGATTCAAGGAAGGTTCAGCGTTATCTGGATAATACTGATAGCATCCAACATGTCCAACAGAAACAATAACGTCTGGATTCAGTTAAAGCATTCAATTTTATTTAAATTATAGGAAAACAAATCAGAAATGGTACTTTAACATCGGACAAGAATAGATTTGCATTCTATATATTTCGGTGTTAATTTTACAGTCTCCATTTGTAGTGTTTCAACACGCCTCAGTTCTGCCAGTGGTGATATAGTTAGTCACAAAATATACAGAATAAAAACCATTCTTTTCCATGTGTTTGACAGAATGCTGCACAAAAGTAAAGAAACAGAACAGAAAAAACAGATACCGGTATAAGAAATATATCAAATAAATATATCACATAGCAAAAATCAACTGTTACCAGCTGAAAACTTAGGACGGTTTCAACATAAAGGGCTTAATCAGTCTGGAAAACAACCCATATAAATAATAATACATATTACAATATTCTATTATGCATGTAGATATGAATGGGGATTATACCAGCTCTCCTTACATAGTAAAAATTACTATATGCTGAACACACAATAATAAATAGGGGTTTCACCAGAATGGCACTAAGGAAAACGCTGCGAGACAATGACATCCGACAAGATGGCAAATTCATAAAACGATACAAAATAAGGTAGGTTTGATAAGCATGTAAAAATCGGCCTATACACCTGTCCCTCATTATAAGATGGTTTATTATAAATCAGGTTTCAGTATAGCACAGCCACTGTTATCTCCTCCAATATATTATCTCTATAATATGTATGGTCCTATGATAAAGACTCACTAAAGTGCAGTCAATATTATGTCCCCCAACTTCAGCATTATAACCAGGGACAAGTGAATGCACAAGGCAATTGTACAGATAACTTCATTATTGCTCTGCAATACAGAAGTTTTAGCCATAAATTGCCTTGTGGATACAACATAGGGTTTATCATATTCATTTTATATTTAGCATGAAACGTTCAAGTCATTGGTCACATACCATAATATCTCATGACATGCATGAAGGGCAAGAATAAGAACACTCAGTTGTAATGTGCACATACACTCCATACAAAGTATTTGGTAGCTATAGTTCTTAAAGTCTAAATGTTCATAGAACCCATCAGTCTGGTTTGGTGTGAGCAAATTCAAGAACCAGCAAGTTCTAAGCTGACCTACTTTTGATGAAATTTGACCTACTTAAGTGACCTATAACATTAGGCTTGGACCCCCAAGTCATCTTCGTCACCCTACTTCGTAGGTCCTATGACGTTAGTCACGCTACTCATGTAGGTTAACAGGAAAGCTAAGAACAACATGCTGTATGTATTCAAATGATACATGCTTGAACTTTGAAGTCTTGCAGTAGTGAACACACAGATCTACATGCTTGAAGTCTTGCAGTAGTGAACACACAGATCAAAGGCGCGCAAAATCGCTAGCCCGGCTGCCCGGGACAAGTGAAAATTATTTTGGACAAGTAAAATTTACAAGCTCCTGCCCGACGGGCAATCAGAAATTCTGATCCAGATACCTGTTAAAATGAAATATCTAGTGGTTTAGTGGTTTATTCTAACTTCATCGGGATATATTCATTCTTAGAATGAAACTCTCTAAGTTTTCCAGGCCCAGTCGAGATATTCTTCGCTGTTTCGGAGCCATATTATGAAGGCCGGGGTTTCCCCAGTTTGGGGATTCCCGAACCGACCCAGCCCGTCATCGGAATTGCCCGTGGCAACCAAGATTATGAACCAATCAACACGGAGATTAATTTACAGTACGGGGATTTGTGGACATTTTGCCTGTCAACTTGTCTTGTCAGTTTATTGTAGAACTAGTTGGTATGCATAGATTTTCCATCAGATCCTCGGCTGCCGATGCTTCGGCCGATAACTCTGAAATAGAAGAGTCGCACACTGCAGCAACTGAACGTAATACAGGTAGTAATTCGGCGCCGGACTATGAGAAAAAAAGAATACGAGAATTTCAGCCGAAATGGACACATGGCTGGCTTACGATGACGGCAAACGTGAGATGTTTTGTAATCCTTGTCGGAAATTCCCTCGCTTGTCCGATGCTATCAGTCCTTTTGTCAGGGGAACTAATCATTTTCGGAAAGACCCGATAAAGATACATGACAAAAGATAAAGCTACTGTCTGTTTCACATACATGTAACGAGGGCACGGGATTTTCGGCAATGTACCGGAGCCAGTTCTTCTCAGAGCATTTAAATTCTTCACAGTATCTATATGTAATTTGTGCATTTTTATTCTGAAATTTCAAGAAAATCTATTCAGAATCAAAGAAAATCTCCAATACCTCGCATGTTATTTTCAAAGCACAATGACGTTGGACTTGTAATGTTGTAACATTGTGACTGGGAGCTATGAAATAACATATGAGGTATTGGAGATTTTCTTTGATTCTGAACAGATTTCTTGAAAATTCAGAATAAAAATGCACAAATTATATAGATACTGTGAAGAATTTCAATGCTCTGAGAAGAACTGGCTCCGGTACACTGCCGAAAATCCCGTGCCCTCGTAATGTGAAACAGACAGCAGACATACTGAAATATTCGGGCAACGATTTTTTTTCTTCGGGCAACCATATTCTTACTAGTGGTTAACCACATATTTCAAAATTTTGCGTGCTCTGAGATGGTATGACCGGGCCCAACTAATTGTGGAGTGGCTATTTTGCAAGCTTTTCTTTGAACAGTACTGGGTGCATTAGAATGATGTGCTACAATAGTGACAATACCCTGACACCATATTGGGAAAATATCTCTATTGTGAGATCCAATTGCACTTTGTTCTCCATTAGAGGTTATTTCTGAAAATATTCCCCAAGTGTGTCTTAATGCTGACAGGAGGTGCACAAATAACGATACTTATTAGGGCTAATGTCATAATAACGAATGGCATTTTGATTGGAGATAAGGACAATAATAAATACAGGCATTCTATCATACAGATCAGATGTACAAGGCTACTCTCAGATCAACAGTATGTACAGCCATGGTAGAACATCATAGCAATGGTGGATTATGGTATTTGTATAAATGGTCATGAATGAGATAAAAAAGTGTTGCTGTTAGGACTAATTTGTATTGTACACTCTGTATTTACAATAATGGTGGGGTGGAGAGGGGAGAGAGTGTTGGAGCAGGACAAACACAGATAATAAATACAATATATACAAGAAGCTCGATGACAAGTCTTATTGAAGCAGCTTCTCTGACTGTTCATGTTCGTGTCTGTTAGTACTACATTAACATGAGGTTCAGCCAACACCTCCAGTAGCCACAGGTAATACTGGAGTGAGTAGAATGTAACACCATAACTAATATAGTGCTGCTTCTCTATACGAATCTCCCTTGAGAGCTCCATTTTCACACTATAGACATGATACAGCTGATGTATAGATCTTTACACAAACCCTCTGATTGGCTGTATTGTCTTCCAATTTTCTCTACAAGCCAATAAAAATACTGGATTTCATTCTGAAAATTTGAATTGACCAATCACAAACTGGAAATATCCCTTGATGAACTAGAGTTTCCATAACAATACATCCTCACAGCTGTTACTGCTGCTGATCATCTTCCAGAGATAAAAACAGGACAGGAAATGGTATGCTGGCTGAGTAGATGCAGCAAAGTTGCAGGTGTTCTTAATGATGCCCTTCAATTCCACGATGGAGTAGTCTGTCAAAGATTCACTGGTATTCTTATTTGGGAACAAGTCCCCTGGAGGATGGATACAACTGGGAACCCCCTGCTTTCTTGGCTGTCCTCGGCCTACTGAAAGAAGAAAACATATCACCACTATTACAACCATGTCATTTAGTGTATTAGCCTGGACAAACATATGATGCACAATGTAGTCAACAATTGTTGTCATTGTCATTCTGAATCTTGTGAGGAATGTCATGAAAATTAATAGCAGCATACTGATTAGAGCTGTAGTACTACGATATATGATATCATAGGATGAACAATTGTCATGCTTGTTGAAGATGTCTATTATGTAAATGTAGACTCAGCTTACCTCAAGGGGTCCGCTGCTGGCTTTTTCTTGGCCTTCACCTTGGTTTTACCTCTGAATACGGATGAACTGATAAAGGAGAGAAAAAACAGATGCTACTTGGAATAACTTGTAGAAATGAGGTGACTGCTCCACTAAGTCTAGGTCTAGGAATTATTTAGAATGTTTACACTGTATGGGGATAACATTGGTCAACAAATATACACAAGATTCTGTATCCAAGAAGAATGGTGTTGTTAAACTGCAGGTGCCTGAGGGGTCTACATGTATATGTGACAGTCATAATATTCCAAACAACTTTAACTTATAAATTTATCCTGAAACAGATTCGAGTACCGGTACAATGCAAGGCACTCATTAAACGACTTTGTTGGATGTTTTTCTTGGTGTATGCAATGTATGCAAAAATGTTACATCCATATTCAACAACTTACTAGTGTCGAGGTTTACATGTACAGAGTTGCTGATCAAATATCCCCACTGCATTTCACTGATTTACAAAAAACTTGAGAAAACTTAACGGATGGAACTCTATTGGGGAATGTGAATCTACTGAGGTGTGTAATAGATGCTGACAGATGCACAAAGTACACAACAAGCATGTTATTTACATTGTACTTACAGCATACACTCACTCCTACAAGCAGCTGCCATACACATAGACAATTCCTCAATACTCTCAGCATGTTCAGTAAGCTAAGTTAATCAGGTGAATACATGTACTAGTCATGCTGAGCTAACACTTTGGGCTGAATATAAATATCTGTCATTCATTTCCTACCTACAAACAAAATCTCAAATATTTGGATACCCCATCCAATGTTTTGCATGCAAGTATATGATACTAGTAAGCCTCCTTCCAGCATATATGCTACATTACCACCTACTTCCCGTCATTTACAAGGCATCTAATGTCATTTCGCTTGTCTAAGGTTTGGTAATTTTATGTTTAATTATTCCAAGCACTTTGACAGAAAGTTCAATCTTCCCAAGTGACATTTTGATAATAAATCTGTACAAACACAATCTGGAATATGCACTGGCCTACCAACTATTGGGTTCTTGGACCATTACATATGGGGGAGACCAGTGATATTTAGGTCCTACTATCAGCAGAACAGCCCTATATTTGCTAAGTTTTCTGTATCACAATAAACAGACTTCTACTTTTCAGCGAATTGGTTACTTACCTTCACAATATTTGGGATTACGTACCTATGCTTTGTGCATCAACAATTTGAGGAATACTGAGATATCCCAAAACATCTTTGTTCATTATGCCTACTATTTTACAAGGCATGGAAGGACTTCCTTTCCATGAGGCTATCCCAGTGATATGGTTATGATTACCAAATTAGATTTGTACCTGATACTTGGCAGGCCCTCTCCCAGACAATTAAAAGATCACAAGGCAGCATTCAATTATTACCCATACTGGTATGTATGCAAAACATCAGCTTTACCCTAACAATGATCTGCTAAATTCTAAATGAGATAAACATATAGAGGCATGGCAATTTCAACAGCAAAACACTGGGAATTGTTTTGTAACAAGGAACTGGGTTAGTGGCTGAATGGACATGTTAGTAAAATGCAACCAGCTTCATAAACAGGAAGATAATTAGAAATTCTTAACATCTTGAATCGGATTTGAAGAAAATGGCTAAATTTGAACAATGGAAACTCATAATCATTCTCCATTCACATTCGTGGCATGCTACTTACTCATGCCCCATTCTCAGGTCAATCTGATTCCTCCTTTTTCTGAAGGGGGTAAAAGTAGTGACATGGTATAATATTATTTTAATATTATACAACGGACAGTAACCAGTAAAAGTATAACCTGGAAGCTTGTAACAGTGAAACAAGATCACCTAGAGCAGTGTCGACTGGGACAGATATGACCACCATAATAACAGCCTCAGTTACATGTGATGGTCATCAATGGATAAGATTCCCACATCAATTACTGTCTGATCCAAATATATTCAGCTTCCACAGGTGCTTCTATCAAGATTGTTTCAGGGGAGACAAATCTTGCATATACGTAAAAGTGACAGAGTAGTCTTCCCTGTTTCCATAATTCATACGAAATATTCGAAACATGTAAGGTATACATGTACTTGTTGGACGAATCGATCTCAAATCAACAGGCTTCTTTAGATCCACATGAGCAAAATCGCTGTAAACTTTAGTGAACTCAGATCAAGTTTAGCCAAGATATCCTGTCAAGTTTTGGCATATTGTCATTTCTCAAGTACTGTGACATGGATCTATATTGACTTTGAATCAATAGACTTCTTTTGAATTATATGGCCAGTGCAACTGTGAGGTTTTGAGAAATTTGGTGCATCATAGCTCAAGCTACAGTGCCGAAAAGTTCAGATTGAGGTTGATATTTGAAGTTGATATTTGACCTATTGACCCAAAATCAAAGGTTCTACAGATTAACTTTCCATTAAGTGGCGATGGATTTGGCAAATAAATGCTGATTTGACTACAGCTGGCGTGGCATAATAAATTGAGTGCACCAGAGGTTTGGTATTCTTACACCCTAGATATTTTAGAATATTCTTCACTGAAATGAGGGCCTGGGAAAGACAAGAACTAGGAGCAGTTTTCTTAGATCTCCAGTTTAGAGGAAATAGACAATACAGTGAGAGGAATCTGTTGTAGTCTTTACCCATGCCTGATCATTCATATTTAGAACAGTATTTATTATTTAACCACGGATAATTTCAAATGTTGCTCACCTGCCATCAATGTCCAGATCCTCCTCATCCTGCAGTGCGGCATCCAGAGCTGCCTGAACACGGGGAGCCACTGTAGGACCCTCATAGTCCCTTGTTGTCCTGTTTGGCATATCCAGCTCCACTGACGAGATGTTCTCTCCCTGGAGAAGAGCAGTGACAATGAGAGTAAATGATATTGAGAAGGAAATGATTTCAATTATTCACATGCGCCTGTTGGTCAGGCTATGTGAGCAAACATCTTCAGGTGCTGCAAAGGCGTATACATCGAACAGAAGTAGAAACAGCCAGGTATGGAGATTGAGTTAGGGTTTAATGTCGTGCTATTTCGGCCATATAGCGACAATATATCCACCTATGATATGATAAGCTGGACATAAAGTTATTAAACTTTATTGAATCACACAATCACCGCCAGAATTGAGCATGAAATTATGATCATGTCGCAGATGTAGGAGAAGCTAGCTACATAGGTCCTGCTTTTGTACCATATTATCAACTTCTCATTTTGAAAGTTTGATCATTTTGGGCTGGGACAATGAACTACATGTGGTTGAATTGTTATCGAGTTTACTCTACTCCTGTAGTGGAGGGGAATGCGAAATGAAAATTTATGTAGCAGATAACGTGTGTTAGAAGTTGTTTGGCAATTTACCTTAAATCGTGGGTTGCCTCCTGCGGCTGCGAGTAAGGCATATTGTGATATTGGCCTCCGGTGACCCAGGGCAGACACAGGCCTCTTGGCCATTGTGGTCGTACTGCAAGAAACAATAATAATAGCAGGTGTAGATTTGAGCAATAAATAAATATATTTATGCAGGCTTTGCATTTTGAAAATGGTACCAGACTAATTGTAAGGCCTGGTTATGACTGATAAGGATGCTGATTTAATCTTAATGAGGTTGATATTAAATCAGATATACAGAGTAACATTTTACCAGACAGGTGAATGGGCCCATTGAAAAGTTCTCATGAGGCCTATATAACGGGTCTGGGCGGATCAGCCCCATCAAAATTCAAGGCCTGATTTCCTCACAAGACAAAATAAAATTCCCATAATAGAACTGACAGTTTGTAATGAAATGGCAGTGCCAAAATTTTGTGTAAAGTGGTCAAAACATTTTTAAAGCTAACCTTTCGTTACTGAACTGCAACTGAACAATGGTATTTGAGAAGACACATGGTGTATAATCAATAGTAACCATGGTAACTAGATTATTTCACAATTATGGTGAATATATATTTTATAGAAATTCCAGAATAGGACAACTTCATAATGGAGACTTTAAAATAAGATGACAAACTGAATGGACAAATTGTTCAAACATATTTAACCAGGTTGATTGCAAGATTAGTTTGAATGGCACTAGTCATATGCAAGTCCACTTTGATCACAACTGTACAGTTCATCAATGTATCATGTGATCAGAGAGAAGGGCATCTGCAGAATATGAGATCTTATGTGTCACAAACAAGACCTACTTTGATTTGGTGAGAGGTTGCATTTTCCACGAGTCCTCATCCTCATCAAACACAGCCCGGTTTGTCACCTTAGTCTTCTCCTCATGTGGGATGAAGTTCTCTATTATCAGCATTCTGAGGACAAACAACAGCATTTGTAAACAATGATACAGCCTGGTTAGCTTGAACATATAAACAAACACACAACTCCTTGCATAATATAACAATCCAGTTTTTCCGACTATGTAGATTGAGGCTTGAGTCATTGTTAGTTTTCACCCTATGTAATTTTAACATGGAGGCAGGCTTTTAATCAGTGACAAATGGTAATGGTAAATATGCATCAAACTGCATGTATCCTACAATTTGAACAAACAGCCTTATAATATCTTCAAGAACAGTTTGGTTTCTTTGCGTGAAAAATATGTCGATAGAGATATTGCTCCATGTTGAAACAAAAGAGAAATGAAAACTACGCAATTTATGGGTGAAGCTCATAGCGGGTGACCTCTCACTGAAGAAGTTAGAAATATTAACCGTATGAAGTGATTTAATCAGAATATTCTCTGTATGGTACTTCCCTCAGTTTGAATTTCCCAGAGCTTATCAAGGTCATTAACTTGGCAACACTCACTTACTTCAAATATGTGTTATATGTTCATCAAATACATGCAAAACATAATATTATAGATGATTTACATCTGTTGGGCACAGTGTTTCATCCAGTACCAGGATCTTTCTATCAACTCTCCTGCAAAGCCAGATAACTTCGAATATATTTACACACACGTTTGTGGCTCTCCAGTCCACATGTGATTTCTAATTACTGTAAATTGAGCATTTATTTCTCAAATCTACACCTGCTATTGTATTGCCATAATCCTCCTTTGGAGATCCTGCTGTAGACTAAAAGTTCTCACCCCTCTGGAACCTCAGCCAATAGGTTACACTGCGCCTGCGCCCAAACGCACTTCCCCAAATCCTTTTTCTTCCTACAGCCACAGGTGGACGTCTTTAGAGAGTGCTCTGCTAGAATTAGATTTTTGTTTTTTGCCTATCTTGATAGGGAAATTCAGTCTAGATTTAGTTATACATTGTAGAAACAATGCCTAAACCACCGGGAATGCTAAGCGCTGCGAATCTTGCATACAATCTTGGTCACATTTGGATTCACATTCTTTGTGTTTTTTCCTGCATAAATTATATATGCTATCGGAAAACTACGTGTCTAGAATGTATTTCTTGGGACGACCAAGCCTGGGTGATTATGCACAGCCAGACGGGGATATTTATTGCAGGCCGCTGGAGACGGCCACTCCACGACAGGCAGCAAGCGGAGATTAACCTCAGAGTTGACAGGCATATCAACGAGGACATGCCGGATTGCCAGTCACCATTATCGCCTGTAATTCCGCCCAGTGGCCAGGACTTCCAGCCAAGCGGTACAGTCAGGCGAAGCTAGAACCCGTTTGATGAGCTCTTACCTAGATGTGGTGCTATGCAACGGGCTTTCACTATTCTCGGACAAAAGAAGAAGACAAAGAAGTGGACCTATTGTACAGGAACAGATTTTTGTTATCGGGACAAAGAGACATATGGCCCAGCCTAGCAGCTGACCTTGACCTTCACGCAGTCAAGATGAGCCAGTCAAGATGGCGCAAAAATAAAGTTGCTATGTGTTGTCGTTTACACCTGTATTTACGCTAACAACGACTGAAAATCATCGTCTCGAGTCTTCAAGTTTCTGTTGGGAAGTATCCATTCTTGCTCAAATTTAACGATAACATATAAATGGCTATCATGAATTCTTTCCGTCCATTTAGTTCGTTTTATTGTGTTGTTGTTGTTGTTGTTCGCATCATCATGTAAGTCGCGGATTTATTTCAACACGTATTATTACGCACGTTGCACACACTTGAATGTGCCTAACTACTCTCCTGATAAATAAATGTTATCATTGTATTCGTTTATAAAAATCACGAGAGTCTATGAGAATTTGTGCGTATTTTTGGGTACACAATTTTCCAAGAAATATTTCCCGTTTTTATTACGAAGAAACTTAGATATATGTTGGTCTCTTAGAGTAACCATTCACTCGAAGTACAGGCTTTCATATATTGAAATCAGAATGGTTCTTTAATCAGTTACGATTTCTTAGACCTAGATTTGAAATTAATCTTAGCCTTAATTTCTTTTTATTGAGAAATTAGGAATAGATCTGATGTGGGTTTACTTTCCCGGGAGGACAATCAGAATACTCTCGTCCTAGACGACATTAGTGTTATGTAGATCTTCTCTGGCATTATGCCTGCACAAGTCTTATTCATTATATCGACGTCAGCAGACTTGTTACGTTCAAGACGTACATCCGACCTGGAGACGTTCTCTATCTAGCCACAGTTCAGTACAATCGACTCTATGGACTACGGCTTCATTCATTCATAGACTGCTAATGATTTTCACCTACAGTCTTGTACTTTGCTTCAACGGACTTCGACCTCACCCTTGTCTATCTTAGCCGTCCCTCTTTTACTTGCTTCGTCCAAAACAGCTCTTTGGTCTACAGCATTGTAAAATTAAATTAATTTCTTTTATTGAGAGATTAAAAATAAAATAAAATTAAAAATTATCTGCATAATTTTTACTGTCATAATTAACTGGATGATCATTTTATACTTTTGTGACGGACTTGTAAGTATGTGACCTCAATTTTATATTGATTCAGCATTGAACATTTATTTCATGGGTTATTATGTAACACCATTGATCTCTTTATCAATCATTTGATCATTTGGTCAGTTCCAGATTGTGGAATTATGGGGCATGTTCTTGGACTACGCCATTGCCTTCCTAGACCATGTTTCCTCTTCCACTTGTCCGTTATAGATCGTCCTTCATTTCAGATTCCGCAACGACACTTTGGGTTCCGTCTTTACATCGACTTGTTCTTTAACTCGGTCGGTTTCACTGCATCTTGTGATTTGGAACGATAGACTCTACTACACTATGTGCTATGGTTTCATATGAGCCTCTACGATGTGTTCAAATCTTTATCGTCATTTGTCGTCCGCATCATTAGTACTCCTTTTCGGAAGTTATCATTTTCAAGGTTCAGACTTATGTAAGTATCACGGGACAATCAAGTCTGGATATAACAACGTGTCGAAATGTGTCCATCTGCCAACGACTCAGGACCCAGACAGTAGTTCCTACATGAAGTGTCAACCTCCGTTTCACGGATGTCAACTCTGAAGTATGGATGCGTTACGTTTGCGGATAGATGGCATACTACTACCTCTGTGTCGGAGATGTCCGAGCTTACAAGTTTTGGTGCTCTATCTTCATTATGGTTTCCAGGTTACTTCGTTCAGACGAACCTCCTGTACCGGACTGTCATTGGATCCCTTACCCTCCGCATGGATAGAGTTGTCGGGTTTGGATCTCTTTTCCTTAACCATCTGGTAGTCGGCGGCCGTTTACAGCTGGGAGTTTGGCGCCTGTCGCCACCACCTCGTGTCATGATGACGTCGGTTTCATCTATCCGGGCCATCTACATCTCTCGGGATTGGTAAACCCCATCGATTTACTAGACGCAGATCTTCACATACCCATTCATCCTCGTCGCTTCCTACGCTTACCATCGCTGGTCAACGATTCGAGTGGCAGTTTCTCCCTTTTCGGAGTCAACATCGTATCATGATTTTTCATCAGTATCTCAAAACCAATCATGGCGTTCCTGCATCTATGGGTATTCATATCGAGGTATACACAGTCGACATCTTGGTTTTTCCCTCAACCTCAGAAGTCAGAGTTGCTACCAGCGCAATGTCGTCACTTCATCGGGGCAGTCTTCGACTCAGTCCATAAGTTGGCACGACCTGTAGAAGACCGGTGGACCAAGCTTCAGACTATGGTTCCAAGTTTTTGCTTTATCTTCACAGCCCTCAAGCTTTGGCAGTCTTTTAGGTCAACTCACATCCAGCTCAAGACCTCACTCACTACGGTCGTCTCCAAGTTCGGCCTCTGCAACACCACCTACAGGGATATCTTCAGATGTCATTCCTCAACCCCCTGGTCCGGTATTGACATCTCTACATCCACATCTGATTTGGTGGCAGTCCCATTACAATGTCATGCGGGGAGTACCCCTTGTACCGCCAGCTCCACTACACCATCTCTACACCAATGCGTCCGAGACAGGTTTGGGAGCCCATCTAGACGACCTAGAGATGTCCGACAGATGTCGACATCGGATGCCAAACTTCATATCAACCTCTTGGAAATGAAAGCTGTCACCTGTGCAGTCCAGCATTGGAGTCATCTACTGGTGAATTCGTCTCGTCCCATCATCAACAGACAATTCAACTGTCCTTGTTCATACCAACAAGATGGGTACCACGGGATCCTTCCCAACATTCCATCTGGTTTGGACCCTCTTCGACTGGGCTTTGCAACATCACTACCACATGCATGTTCGTCATGTCCCAGGTCGGCTCTACATGTGTATGTATTAGCAGATCTTCTGTCTCGCCAGACACTGTACTACAGACCGAATGGCAACTGCATCCAGTGGTCTTCAAACACATCAACAGCATCTGGGAAACCCTCGGATCAACCGGTTTGCGACGAGGAACAATGCACAGCATTCCCTATTCGTCAGTCCGGTTCTGGACCCTCGAGCCTACGCCATCAATGCCCTATCGATCAACTGGCGCAAATTCCTTGCATATGCCTACCCACCCATTGCCTTACTGCAGGAAGTACTACAGAAGATTGCTCAACACGACTGCATCATTCTTCTCATTGCTCAGTGGTGGCCTCGTCGACCGTGGTTTCCGGCCCTGATCCCTCTACTCACCGCCTCTCCACGTCGCCTACCAGTTTGGGCCAACCTGTTAAGCCAATTCTGCGGGATACCCCATCACAACCCTCAGTGGCTCAACTTATACGTCTGCAGATTACCAAGTGTACCCTCACAGACCAAGGATTTTCAGCAGATATTGCAGAGACGATGGTTTCACCCAACCGATCTTCCACATCACAGCACCAGTCTAAGTGGAGATTTTTCGTCTCATGGTATCGACGTCGAGGCTCCGATCCCGACACTGCTTTCTTCTTCACCTACACGATAAGAAGTTCAAAAGCAGCACTATTGAAGGGTACTGATCAACCTTGGCCCGGGTTCTACGTTTATCTGCTGGCATTGACATTAGCCTGGATCCCAATATCTCTGCTCTTCTACATGCCTGTGCATTACAGTCACGTCGTTCCCGACAACTATTACGAAGTGGGACATTGGTGTGGTATCTCAGCGCATACCTTCGCCCACCACCCTTTGAACCATTACAGTCAGCCTCTATGAAACCTGTTTCCTACAAGACTGCCTTCCTAGCGGCCTGGCCCTGGCGTCTAGAGTATCCGAGCTTCATGCCTTGGAAAGGAAATCAATGACTTGGCCGACAGATTGGGCACGTATATCCTTCCGCCCTGTTCATGAGTTCATCGCCAAGAATGAGACTGTACGACTAGGACCTTGTGCTCAACGTCTGTATTCCATCCCTGAATTATCAGATTTTGTTGAAGGACTTGATAACGACATCTTACTGTGTCCAGTACGAGCAATACGTCACTACCTCAGCTGTACCAATCCTATCAGAGGTTCTTGTCGACTACTGATGCTCTCTCTTCTCCCAAGGGCTACTCAAGACATTACCAAGAATACGGTGGCCTCCTGGTTGAGCAAGACCATTAATGGACATATGAATTATCCCTTTATGTCCAGTGTTCCAGTACGAGCAATACGTCACTACCTCAGCCGTACCAATCCTATCAGAGGTTCTTGTCGACTACTACTGCTCTCTCTTCTCCCTAGGGCTACTCAAGACTTTACCAAGAACACGGTGGCCTCTTGGTTGAGCAAGACCATTAATTGGACATACGAACTATCCCTCGATGCCCCCCCACTGCTAGCCTCTGCATCTTCTCATGAAATACGAGCCATCGCAATATCATGGCCTTTATGGAAGAACGTATCGCTGGATGACATTGTCCAATTCTGTGCTTGGAGTGCCAATTCCACGTTTACAGATTTCTATCTGAGAGACTTAATTATCAGTACAAACAGACAGCCTGACCATGTTAGGGCCGCTCGTTGCTGCCCAACATGTAGTCGCCTAGTCTTCAAAGAAAAAAGGGGGGGGGGCAGTACCGATCTCAAGCCGACCGACCAGTCTGCAAGATGGTTAAGAGTCACGGCATATCGGTAATCGCCAATACCAGCCAGCCAGCTATCAAGACCCCGACACTAGTAAGTACAGTGAGTATAAATGTGTTTATTTCTAGGTAAATCTAGTGTCGGACATTCAAGAAAATTTCATAGGTAAGAAATTGGCGATTGGAGCATATCGTTGGTAATCTAGTATTCGGGTGCAGAAGTCTTGGTCCTTATACCCTTCTTACCGTTTCACTAGTAATTGCCCCTTAGCCCCTACAGTGCTTTACGCCCAGGGTTTACTGACGGGTTCAATTAACTCATTCAGTACTGCAGCTTATCCTAGCTGTCAGCCCCAGATAGTTTTCTTGGCCTGAACCCCACTGCTTCCAGCTCAGGGCAGTCAGTAAAGTTGAATAATTATCTCCAAAACAGAAGGCGTTCATGTGTTTTTGTCTACATTTCAGATCCCAGACATTCTGAAACTTATTGCTTCATGTCCTTTTTAAATAATATATTTCAACAAAAACTATGTGTGTGTATTATTTTCCTCAAGAAATGCAGTTTTATTCCAAATAAAAATCAGTAAACTCACCGACATGTTCGTAATTTGTAAAATGATACTGCCAATGGCAATCGTCGGATGTTTCGATGAACAACAACCAACACGTAAAAAAAAAAGCACAAACCTCCGTAATTTCCGAAGATTGTGAGCAGATATTTCTTTGATTACAATGCCCAGAAATAACCGATGAATACTCATTTATTCGTGGACATTTGTCAGAATAAACGCAGCTTCCAGATCAGAGACGTCATATTTGAAGGCGTGTATCTCTGCTTTCCAGCGGTTGTTTTTCATGATCTAGGTCATGTTGGAAAGGTGATTCCCTGGGCTTTCCCAATCTCGTCATAGTTACAATGGATGGCTAATAATACGAAAGCTACGATTGGATATAAATATAACTCCTCCGACGAATCTGATATTTGCGCCAATGAACCACGTCGACACGTCAGCGCTTCGGTTGGTTGTTGTTAGGCACGTGACTAAAACGAAGGCACACGATTGATCAATTCGACATTAGTTCGTTTCAAGCATGGCGCGAGATGAAAATGGCCAATATTTACTGACACAAGTGTTGGAAAAATGTGGAAATAAAGTTTACGGAGTGGATCTGATGGATTTCATCTTCATGGAACGATTAGATGGTCTCTTGGACACATACTTCAGCAATACAGAGATTTGAACGGGATTACTGAGTGAATTTACGTTCTGCAGCAACATTTACTGACGGTAAAATAGTGAAAATTTTGTAGTTCCACATTTCCCCCATTATTTGTTCGTTTCACTCTCGATCTTGTTTTATTTGTTTGTCAAAATGAAAACATTCTTTGATAATCCGAATGTTGAAGGTTTAGGCTTTTCAAAAATATATACATTTGGGAAAGTTTCACTCGAGGTGCTCACGTAAAATGCTACATTGCAGACGGAGTGGGGTTTTATTTGACAATGAAGCAGCGATGTCGCCTTTTGGCGTCATTGGGGTTGGGGAGGCTCTAAGAAATTACGCCAAAAGTCATCAACGGGGTTGAGACAGGGAATTATTTTGTCGCCTTTTGGCGTCATTGGTACCGAATGAGTTAACGTACCACAACTATGGTCAGTTGGTTCCACTAGTAGACGGGTGCAGAAGCCTCGGTCCTTATACCCTTCTTACCGTCTTACTAGAAATTGCCCCTTAGCCCCTACAGTGCTTTACGCCCAGAGTTTACGAACGGGTTCAATTTATGGTGCCATGCATTTCTGATCATCTCAGCGGTTACAGCCACACTTCAACAAAGCCGAGGCCCACCTCCTACTGTTGGTAGTGGGCAATACAATAGCAGGTGTAGATTTGAGAAATAAATATTAAAGTGAACGTAAAGGCTGAGGCAACATGCACTCTGTGGGAAAGAGCTACATTGAAATACTGAAATAGCAGCAACAAATATTTTTGGGGATTTTTTTGCACCGAGTACGAACGAAGTTTATCTCCGTTGTATTACTGTTCCCCGGCTGCCGCCATGCTGGCTATCTCACTCAGAGCAGTGACGTCGTATCACTTCGGAGCTCTTTACTTCGTGGAGTTAGAAAGCGCAGAAAGCATGTAAACATAGCGACGCACGAGGAGGCTAGCCTGACTTCAAGTTCTGACGAAGAGACAAATGAAGGTTTACAGGGTTACCAGTTTGAACCAAAACGCTCCGATGTCGACGAAAGTAGTGAGTAGTTCATCGAACGTTTCAGGTCAGTAAACACTTGCTGGAGACACGCAACACAATCAAAACACGCTTGAAACAGCCGAGCTCTCCACCACCGCAATTACAATTCGTGCTACAGCGATGCCAAAACAAAGTGATACTACGTCACAGGAAAATATCACGTGCTCCGTACAAGCGTTTTCATTGGCGCAAGGCTAATGAATAAACTGTTATGGCCGACTCCAGTCGCTCGTTGCATCAGTCAATAATTCCCGTGTTTGGAATTTTTTGTTTGGAAGGGAAAAAATCACAAAAAATATTTGTTGCTGCCAAATGATACTTTTAATATAGTTCTTTCACGCAGTGCGTGTGTTGTCGCAGCCTTTACGTTCACTTTAAACATTTATGAATAATGTTGGTATTTATAATCAAATCAAACCTGCTATTGTCTTGACTGCCCGACCCAGCCTCCCTGCACTCTTCTCGGCCTTGCACGCATCACGCTTATAGGCTTATAGAAGAACAAGAGCCCATGGGGCTTCAATATACGCCCGTATATCTGAAATTACATTGGTTCAAATTTCAAGGTTGTTTAATAGCCTTCCCTTACGGAATTGCAGCATGGACTGCAGTGCAGCATGGGCTGCATTCATGCTGGGATCATGCTGGATTTGCAGCATATGCTGCAATCATGCTGGGTTTCCATGCTGCAGTCATGCTGGAATCACTTTGATAAAATACTAGTCATACTGCATTGCAGTATATGCTGGAACCATGCTGGGTATCCATGCTGTGACCATGCTAGATTTACTCTGACAGAATTTCACCATACTGCCTCGCAGCATGTACTGCAACCATGCTGCAAATGCAGGCTGGTGTTATACTGGATTCACTCAGACATAATCTGACCATGCTTCATGGTCATACTGCATTGCCAGCATGTGCTGCAACCATGCTGCTGTATGGTTGACCTACATGTACATGTAGCCGTCCCATGATATGAATGAACTATTGCCCCGGTTATTCTCTACCAATCAGAAATCAGGTCAGCTCACAAGTTTAGAGCCAGAATTCAAATCAGAATAACTACTAACTAGTACTTCGAACACGGTTGCCTGAAAAACATGGCTTGCAAGATTCTAGGGTGTGCCAAAGTACACAGACAAGAGCTATTTGCATTGTATTATCTTTATATTCTTATGTATAACCATGGAAGTACATGTACTTGGAAACTTGAAGGTGAGTGCACTTACATTTCCCTGCATGTACATAAACTTCATATTTGTCTGGAATATAAATCCCTTTGTTTCAATGGTCCATCTTGAAGTGTTTATTGATGTCTGGATATGTGAAACATGGTATCAAGTACATGGATAGGAAAAAATATATTACAACCCAACATATTTACAAAATATGCCAGAAAACTAAAGTTAGCTTTACTATTTGTGCAGACAACAAATTCAATGGCTTCCACCACCTGTGTCCATGCAGTGGAGCTATAACATTGTACAAGTATCCCATGTTTGTAGGTTATAGTTACCATGCTGGCACCATGCTGCAAAATCCCAGCATGGCTGCAGCATGCATGCCTCTGTATAGGTTATAGCTACCATACTGGAACCATGCTGTGAAATCCCAGCATGGATGCAGCATGCCCCTGCCAGGCTTTAGCTACCATGCTGGAACCATGCTGCAGAATTCCAGCATGGATGCAGCATGGCCCGGCACAGCCTGTAACTATCATGCTGGAACCATACTGCACATGTGCAGCATGGATGCAGTATGATGGCAATGTACATTCTCAATACCATGCTGGAACCATGCTGGGAGAATTACAGCATGGATGCAGCATGGCCCGGCACAGCCTGTAACTATCATGCTGGAACCATACTGCACATGTGCAGCATGGATGCAGTATGATGGCAATGTACATTCTCAACACCATGCTGGAAACATGCTGGGAGAATTGCAGCATGGATGCAGCATGGCCCGGCACAGCCTGTAACTATCATGCTGGAACCATACTGCACATTTGCAGCATGGCTGCAGTATGATAGCAATATACATTGTCAATACCATACTGCAGCCATACTGGGAGAATTGCAGCATGGATGCAGCATGGCTCTGCACAGCCTGTACCTGTCATACTGGGACCATACTGCAAAAATGCAGCATGGGTGCAGCATGGTCATGTGCAGGCTGTAACTACCATGCTGCAGTGCAGCATGACCTTGGGCAAATTGAGGCTGTCATACTGTGATCATGCTGCTATATTCCAGCATGGATGCAGCATAATTTAAATAATTGAAACATGCTGGAACCATGCTGCAGTCAGGTTATATTCAATGGGAAATTCTCCAGCATGGTTGCAGCATGTACTGGCAGGATGCTGGAACCATGCTGCTATTCCATGCTGCGAACATACTGTAACTATGCTGGAAATATGCTGCAATTCGGTAAGGGAATTGATTCCAATTGATCTAGCAATCCAGAGAAAGGTCTACAATTTTTTGCTTATGAGAATGTAACATATATCACATCTTATATTGAATGATAAACTAAAATGAGCTTAACTCTTGGTAACTAGTTGACCTTGAAGCAAGAGCTGAGAGCTCACATATCCCACACTGATATCGACAATAGTCAAACACAAGAAAATAATAGTTTTCCTGCAAATGGATTCCTTTCAGATGAGAGAATTTTTCATGAAGGAAGAAGAAAGTGATGAAGTAAACCTTTGTTCTTGAGTTAATAAACAGGTGTGAAGTTCATAAAGGATTCCTCTCCCCGTTAAATTAGTAAATGTATGGTTTTTATTTCACAACAGTTTAACTAAATGAAGCGTTTCAAACATGGGAGACAACTTCACAGGGCAATACCATATAAATGCAGGGGAAAGAACTTCGAATATTCCAACAATATTCCAACACATTTAGTCAGCTAAGCTTGATTCAGTTTTGGGGGACTGCAACCTAGACCTTTGACAAATTGATGTCATATGTATGGCTCCACTTTGCCATGCGAGTAAGGTATACTCAAAGTTTGGTACCAATCCATACCTTAAAACTAGAGCTATCCCATGGACAACATGAATTGCAGGCAAGCACCTAAAAGGTGCGTGGACCCCTCAGCCTGTTTTTTTTTTAGTCAAGTAGGATCAGGGCTGCATCTAGAGCCAACTTAGTTTCGGAAAACATATGGGCGCCCAAAACTCAAATGAAACAAGAAATGAAAGTGTTGTTGTTGTTCAATTTGAAAGGATTTCTGAAGGAAATACTAGAAAAAGCCTCTGGGATCCTCAATATCGATCCGATTGCATAGCTGGGTATTGAATTTCATGTTAATAAACCTCTGTTTTGTGAGTGATCAAGGCTATTTGCACCGAAATTCACTTTCAAAAATTGGACCCTCAATAATGAATTACGAGAAGGAACTGGGAGTTTGGGATCGGAACCTGAAAAAAATCCCTTGACACCATATAAAAGAGACATAGGTTTCATGCGAGTGGTGTGCTGGGATTACAGCATGCAAGAAAGTGTAGCTTTATCAGTGGCAATTTATGCATTGCACAAGTGTGATTACAAGTTAACACACTGATTGACACAGGCCCACCCTTATCATTTTTGGGGGGGGGGGGGCATAAACTTCAGGTATACAAACTGGTTCCAAATTGCCCAGAGTCAGGCTAAAAATGGGCTCTCCTAATCACTCGTTTTAAATAATTTCCAAGGTACAGTAACATGTTTGGTGACAAAAATTGATAAAAATGTTGTACCAGTTAAATGTGTGGACACACATATGGTTCATGCAAAAGTTTTAGGATAAAACATATGATGTAGAATAGAATGATTTAATAGCAAAATTAAAGAAAAATGTTGTCCTTCATTCAATGAGAATCTTTCTTGTATCAGGGAACCTTCAAAATTCACAATGAAACATGCAACCAAGGGTTCCCGATGGGCATAGATAATAGTGCAAAAGCTAAGCCATCAATAAATAATAAAAAAATAAAAAAATAAAAAATCATGAAATAATTATAACCATCTGAAAATCTAATCATTTCATCAGTCAACATCCAGGAAGCTCTCACCAAAGTTTCGTCAGGCCCGACTTGATAGATCTACAGATATTCAGCGGACAAGAACATGTTGATGGGCATAGATAGCAGTGCAAAAGCTGAGCCATCAATAAATAATAAAAAAAAATAATTAAAAATCATGAAATCATCATAGCCACCTGAAAATCTAATCATTTAATCAGTCAACATTCAGGAAGCTCTCACCAAAGTTTGGTCGGGCCCGACTTCATAGATCTGGAGATATTCAGCGGACAAGAACATGTTGACAGACGGACGGACGGACATGGCAACGACAAGACCCCACAGCCCTATGGGCTGAGGGGTAACAAATGTTAATGGATGAATGGACAGAACGCAACATCGCATTACACGACCTCGTCTTCAACAGGCATAAGAAAATGTGACTTTTAATGATAATGATTTTTTGATTTTGGGGTCACAGTGACCTTGATCTTTGACCTTGACCTCAATTTTGGTACACAACACATCGTCTTCTCTCAATCTATCAATGCACACAAAAAAATCATGAGTTTTAATAATTTCCTGATTTTGGGGTCACAGTGACCTTGACCTTGACCGTGGCCTAAATTTTGGTACATGACAAACCGTCTCCCCTCAATTTCTCAATGGACACAACAAAATCATGATTTTTAACAATTTCACGATTTTGGGGTCACAGTGACCTTGACCTTTGACATTTGACCTTGACCTACATTTTGGTATGTGACACATCGTGTCCCTCTAATGTATCTACTGACACAAAAAACGTTATTTCTAAAAAATTCCTAATTTTGGGGTCAGTGATCTTTGACCTTGACCTAATTTTTGGTATGCATCACTTCATTTCCGCCTATTAAATCCACTCACAAAAAATTAGAAATTTTTAAAGGGGAATGTTATCACCAGATCTATGTTAACGTTAGTATATACCTTGATACTGTAAGAAATCGACTATATAATTTTTTCCCCGATCTCCGAACTTTAAAACTGTAAATTTGGCGATTTAAACGCGTTCCTACCAAGAGCCTGTCAAAGCGGTGACCTTTGACCCATGACGTCACAGAGTGAACCAGTCTGCCATGGCATTAGCATTAGCATACGTAAACCAGTCAAATCTGCTCCAATATTTTTCGATTTTTCGACTGTATTCTCGTACTTTGGAGGCATCATACCTCGTCGGTGTGTTGTTGGAGGATGTAGCAACACGAATGGAGATGGATTCAAGTTGCACCCGTGGCCAAACGACGAAAAATCGGTGAGAAATTCGACGAATTTGTACAAAACACGAGAGTGTGGGGAAAGCCGACGAAATGGTCTCGCATTTGTTCCGCTCACTTCACTGACAGCTATGCAACAACAGAGATGGCAAGAATGTGCGGATATCCCCCTATACTGATAGAAGATGCTATTCCCAAGATCAAGACAAATAAATCTTTATCAGAAAGAGAAAAACAGACAACCCCTCAGTCTGTCGGAGTGCGTGAGTTATACAGGGACGACCCATCTCGTGGACTCGACAAGCGACAACCCGTTCCCGCAGACAAGCACTGTAAAATCCCCTGGATGTTTTGGCCCACACCGCTTCCATCGTCCCCTCTACCGAAGTGGACAATAGATTTAATCTTCCACTCTTGAAATTTTGAATCAGTCCCACGGTTTGATCGACTAGCCAATCCTGAATTCTACATCATACAGCTATTAATAATCAATATACTTAAGACCCACGGCCTTTTAATCAACTTATTCCAGTATATGGGAAATTCACGTCTGGGACAAGCTTATCCTGATTATTTGGTGTCCTTTTGTATCTCCATGTGAGCACATGCATGTATGTTCTTTTGATACAATAAATTGAAATTGATCACCTGGAAGAGTAAATGAAACTAACAGAAAGGTGTGAAGCAAACATTTTTTTTATGGGAGGGTGCATGTCCAAGAATGAGAGTGAAAGAATTAAGGTTCAACGTCGAGCGTTCAGCAATAGGCTGTTCAAAAGAAATAAACTGGGCTGCGCCACAGGTGAGTTAGTTAATGTTTTAACATCAGATAGCTTCCTTTGGAATTGAAACTTTGTTTTCATTTGAGACTTATCCACAGGTATGGATTAGCTCCTGTTTTAACATCAAATCGCTGACAATATTGACAAACACATAATAAAATGAAAGCTTGTGTGAAACACGGGCGAAGAGCATTTCCCCAGATAATTTTGTAACACATTTGGTACTCACAGGGCTCCCCAATTGGGCTCAACCCCTATTATAGTGGTGGCAATTTTTTTTAGGATGGGGCACATACCCCTGGGGGGAGAGCAATCAGAAATCATCCCTGGTAGTAGTGCCTCTGCGAAGGGATTTCTTCACCAATGGCCAAAACCCAGTGTGAGGCAACACCAACTTTATTTTGCATTTCATGGGCCCACCGACATTAAAAAAATCTAATAAAAATAAAATGTCAAATTGCCACTTTTATATTCCCAATGAAAGTTTGAACATAAATACTTTTACCCCCTTCTTATTCCAGATTGTATGAATTAGGCTGCTGTATTCTACCTGGAACAATGACAGCAAATAAAAATGCCAAACAACAAAACATAATACCTTTCACTATAAATAATTTTTCACTGTAACTCAGCGAATTGTTGTTGTTGTTGTAAAATGCTGCTAATACTACTTAGGCAATAATGACATTCAATGTAAATCAGGAACCTTCACTGGCTGTGATCTATCACTGTCATGGTACCCATATTTCGACAGTGATGCAGTATGTCAGAGCTAGGAAATGGAGGGTGTTTCAACAGCTCAACCTATACAGCATAATTTAAGTTACTGTTGAATTACAACACATATAAAGGAAGTGGGAAGAGGTGCCGACATACTGGCAGAGCCACATGACTTCTCAGCATAGTCTACCGGTTAACCTATTCTAAAGCACATACCAAGAATCTAACAATTCATGATATGTGTTGTATCTCAGGTATGCTTTTATTGTACCTGTTCATGTGGCAACTTGGATGATATGACCACACGGCCCCTAGCACCGGCATAAGTGGTATTAGATACAAATCTAGAGCTATGATGGAAATGCTCTGACAACTCGGATATTGGTAACTGGTGAGCTGTTTCGCTGTGACAACTCATACACTGGGGATTGGCGAGCTGTATCATCATCAGATGAAAATGACGACATTTAACACGAAAGACTAGTCTGTAAGGCCCGATGTCGACTCAGCATCAACTTCCCACATATGCCAACATATACCAAAGACCAAAGGGTCTGCACAGCGGGCAGGGCTGTTGAGGCTGTTGGAACACATGCAAAATTTGCTAGATTGTTCTGAAAGACAACCACAGCCACAACAAATAGATTTGGAGTGTATGTTGGCAGTTAACATGTGACTTAACATAGTTTTTGACCTTGAGAAAATAGGTCAATGTCAGTCCTATTCATTGACTTCAGGTCCATCATCAGTTGCATATGTGGTATCAATTTAGAACGCCTAGCTATATTTCATGTTATATCATAATATAAAGTATATAACCTCGACAAAATAGGTTCCGTCAACTGGGATAGGCTTGTAGTCCGTCACCAATTGCACAAGTATGATGAATTTGGAGAGCCCATCTTCACTCCTTTCTAATAATATATCAGTCAAGTTGGATGGATATTAAAATGCCGTCATTTTCAGAAATTGTTAAATGTTAAGCGATGACCTGTCAGCGATCAACAAATAGTGTGATTCAGGTGTTACAATACACACTCCACAATTGTTGTAACTCGCATGGGAATATACAATTATGAAACATGCGAGTTACATTTGTAGGATTCCATCAATTCCGATGTGGATTGCCAAGAAAATTATACCTATATTCTCTTAAAATGACAGTCCTTATCCAAACTTCATGACATGTAGAAATATTCAATGTAGGTACATACCCATTATATCACCATACTTTATTCATTTGTGCAGTTTACTTAGTTCTTGCCAGATAAGAAGATTATGTATTGTTTTCATCAATTAGAGTGTGTATTGATTACCTGAATCACACCATTTGTAGATCGCTGTCATGTCATCGCTTAACATTTAACAAATTTCGGAAAATGACAGCATGACATAATTTACTGGCTCACCTATTCATAAATGTGTATTGGCTAAGATCACATTATGCCTTGTATATACTGTGCGTATGGAGCTGTTTGTAACTTTGCTCACTGCTGAAGATGCTATAACTAACAGTGAAATATACAGAATGAAATTGTCATCCCTACTTGGAGTTGCTTTTCTTCTCTATTATTGGAACATCATCAGTGGTTCCAATGGATTACTTCAATTAGATATACATGTAAAAATTTCCCAGGTGGGATGTGCCATATAGCAGGTATGTAATAGTTTCACTTCAAAAATCTTTCTACTTTTTCAGTTCAAGAAATAATTATCAGCATTTGTAATTATGCTGTCAAAATGCAACAGTATGTTCAACAGCATTAACTGAGTGATAATTTGTGATTTTATTCATTGAAAACTGGCCAGAATGCATCCCCAGACATCTGGAAGCCCAAGCCTTCACAGCCACTGGAGATAAAGAAATGGACTTGGGAACAGGATCAAATTATTATATCAGTAATGGAGAGAGAAATCACACTAATTCTGGAAATGAAGTGTTTACTTTGTTGACACAAGGGGTGTACTAGTCCACTTATGTAAATTGCATTATGCAATAAGTCAACCATTACAGGTTTTATTACCAGAAAAGTCAACATACAGGCCTCAATATGAGGCCTGACAGGTAAAGCAGAATATAATGTCCTGACTTCAAGCTCACTTGAATCCTTAAATTCTCCATACTGGCCATCCACTGATGCAGCCTAAACTAAGATATATTTAGCTGACTTTACCCTATGCCACATGATTATGCCAGCGCTAACAGCACCAATATCCTTTCAATCCATTTTAAAACCATACTGTTAATAAAATTAGTAATTGAAAAAAAAGAATGTATAATGAGATATAAATCAAACATTATGTTGATGGGCTGCAAAATCTGTATGAGAGGTGGTCCTTCAATTTCAATAAAAAAAACAACTTTCAGGCCTTTGTCTGACAATAATAAACTTCATAAACAGGTTAAATGCCAATAAATTGTGCTAAAAACATTTACTGTCTGTAGTGCCATCCAATGATAAACAATATCGCAAACCTACATGATGAAGCAAAATCCTCAGATGTGGCCTGGGAAATGTAGATATTGGACTCAAGTCGTGAGAATTTCATATATTTAAAAAAATGGCCATTTGGCTCACAAGAGATGTAAGTTATAACACTGGGAATGCTATGATCATGTTCAGCAATTTTAGAATTACTTTTCCCTGATTAAGAAGCAAATTTCCATTTTTGTGAAAAGAAAATCTTATTTTGAAATACAAATATGAGTCTCCATGATCCGCCAACACCACCAAAATCTTGTCAGTTCTTTGCCTATCTTGCAAGATCATTATACCCAAATTACATGGAAACCGAACACGTTGTTCAGAAGATATGATGTTACACATGTTTACCTGCATTCATGTCTATAGCGCCACCTAGTGATGACCAAATGTCACGAAAAACAAGCGGGTGAGATCTAAAGCCCTAGGGAGATGGCACATAAGAGTTCAATGGAAAAAACTTTAATCATTATAATAGTTATAGCGGTTTTGTCGTCAAGTCAGATAAATGCGATTTTTCATTTAAATGGCAATTTGGTTCGCACCAAAAGGGAATTATCATGTCAGCAATCCTATATGTATGCTTGGCAACCTAGAATAGAACAGTTTTTAAATATTTCTCCAAGCGAATTGGTAAATTTTCATTTCACGAAAAACTTTTTTTTTTGAGACGCAAAAAACTTGCCTTAAAAATTATGCCAGCTACACCAAAACCTTTTCAGCACATTGCCTATCCTTCGAGACCATTGTAATAAAATTTCAAAGAAATCGGGCAAGCTGTTCAGACGAAATCGTCACAGAAAGGTTCACCTATGCTCTGACTATAACGCCACCTAGTGGTGAGCAGCGGCTATCAAAACACAACCAGACAAATTTCCCAGGCCTAAGGAGATAGCTCACACGAAGTCTGATCCGAAAATATTTAACGGTTTCAGAGATATTCACGTTTAAAGTCGCGGCGGCGGCGGCGGATCCGGCGGAGCCGTTTCTCATGAAAACATAAGAGCATCCACTTTGTGGAAATGCTCTAATTAAGCATGTAAACAATGTAAATAAGCCGGCCTGCCACGGTATAACTATCGGTAAGAAATTACCAATAATGAACCATACAATGCCAATGAACACACACATATAAATATAAAGGCGTAAATAAAGTTTGCTCTTACAATAGCAAATTATCTGTAGATTGTAAATGAATATATATATTATTGTGACATCCACAATAATTCTTATGCATTAATCATACAATCAATAAGCCGGCCTAGTTTCCTTTTTGCTATTATTTAGATTGTTGCAAGGTTTTTAGCATGGAAGCGTAAATTTGCGATCCTGTGCATTATAATAACTGATTTATGCCTAAAAAATTGCCAGATAAAAGCAGAAATTAACTATTATTGTAAGATCCACAGATAGTTGTAATTACGTGTATAAATCATGTAATCAGTGTATTTAAACCGGCCGGCCACAGCCTGACACGACCTGCCAATCGGCCTGCCACAGGCTTGAAACAGGCCTGACATCAGGACAACCCATTTTGACCCCAGATTCGCTTGTATATGGCTCAAATTTATATAGCTGGATAGCTTCTCCTTCTCCTTCAGTTTCATGATTGCTTCCTGCCTCTACACTCTATTCAGTTTCAAGACCTGTATAATCTCCAAAGTCAATCTCCAAAGTGGTTAACGCTGAAATCGGAATCTGAGTCAGAGCATGCCACCGCTGTCTGTGTTATCCGCCATGTTTGACTCTGGCCGCTTCACTGTGTGACGTCACAGGGTAATCGCCGGGCGGATTTACTGGGGGTAAAAATCAGGCACTTTGGAGCCGTATTTCAGGATATTGCGTCATCGATAAAATTTTGAAAAAAATTCTAAAAGATAAAGCGGGCCACAGGGAACTGTTTTTTATCGGTTTTAGCCTTTCAAAAATTGTGATAACATTCCCCTTTAATGATTTCCTGATTTTTCGATCACACTGACCTTTGACCTCTGACCTTGACCTACATTTAATATGCAACACATCGTCCCTCCCCTAGGGCATCCACTCACCAAAAATTAGAACTGTAGATAGAAAACTGTCAACGATCAATGATTTCCTGATTTTTGGCAACAGTGACCTTTGACCTCTGACCTCGACCTCAATTTTGGTACGTGACACATCGTCTCCACCTGGCGTATCCACTCACAAAAAATTGCAACTGTGGATAGAAAACGTTCACAGATATAGACCGGACACGAACACTTCAGTGATTTCCTGTTTTTTAGGCCCGTGACCTTTGACCTGTGACCTCGACCTTCATTTTGGTACGCGACACATCGTCTCCCCGTAGGGTATCCACTCACCAAAAATTGGAACTGTAAATAGAAAACTGTTCCAGATATAGACCGGACACGGGGGACGGACAGACGGACGGACGGACGGACAGACGGACGGACGGACAGACGGACGGAAACCGCCATCACATAATACGTCCGCCTTTTGGGCGGGCGTATAAAAAGGATTTGGGGAAGTGCGTTTGGGCGCAGTGTAACCTATTGGCTGAGGCTCCAGAGGGGTGAGAACTTTTAGTCAACAGCAGGATCTCCAAAGGAGGATTATGGCAATACAGTAGCAGGTTTGATTTGATAATAAATACCAACATTATTTATAAATGTTTAATATTTATAACCTGATGAGATTATCAGATGTCACATTTGGCTTGACTGATACTAGGGGAGAACATTATGACCCTACCATTGAGAGGTGGAGGGGTTTGTCATCAGGGTATGTGTACATACTTGAGTTTGAGTTCCCTCGTGAGCTCCATCTGAGTCTGCTCTAGCTCCTGTCGTTCCTTACTGTGTTCCTCCTGTAAATCCTGGATCTCCTGTTTTGTGGTCTGGAGCTTACCAAACAACTGAGAAAATTATAAATCACACATTGGTTATACATGTAAGTTAAAATCTCAATCTCGAATACCAGAGCCATCCGATCTGTCCTCCCTATGAACACTGGATCAGCCATTAGCGAGTGATCGTATTTATTACAACAGGAAGTTGAGAAAATGGTCCACATGGAAAGAATCCATTATTTAAACGTTAATTTAATGATTTTAGAGGCTTATCAAATATACTGGAATTACTGATGGAATTTCGTCCACATCATTAGGGCATGTAACTGAATCCAACTGCTATGAGACCAACAAATGTCCGACAACAGGACTACAAACCTTTTTCAGCTTCTTTGTTTTGATGTCCACTTCTTGTTGCAGAGAGGCGTAGGTTTCCTGAAGTTCCAGAGCAGATTCTTCCTTTTTCTCCAGTTTTTGTTCTATATCTCTCTCTCTTTTCTGCAACATAAACCACTCATCTGTAATTATGGATAGTTAACTTTGATATGATGATGGCAGAGTTCATAAGAGGATACATGCATTACAATACAAACACTTTAATATTATTGGGGTATATAATACATGTATGTTTGGAAGTTCTGATATACATGTATCACGAGTGTTATTTTCATGATGTCTTGGTTTTAAAGATTCTGACGTATAGTAATTTTGAGACATCTATATATATATATACCATTTTTTGTAATTTTCACATTTAATCTTTGACTTGCACAAATATTGAAGCCAAGTCTGTTGCAATAGATCTTTCCCAATACCGACGGTCACGGATGTACAAAGGGAAGCAACTTTACCAATGTCACGGCAGAGGGCGTGACTGCTTGGGGGTCAGATCGAAGATTGTTAACATGGTGGATCAAAGGAAATTGACGCAAAACGGTTTCCAGTTCGATAAATGGGAGGTTAAAATGAAATTAAAACAGATGTACTGCAGAGTGACTATCCTAACATATTGACAGACACACGAGTCGCTCTTGTTGTATGATGTAAGATATATATTTCTAGTCCAAATGAATTGAAGAATCTGGTATGTTCTTCTGTGACGTCGATCTTTCGCTATGACGTTGCAACAATCCATATTGTGATGACTCCACTCGCGATACCATTTTTGGCGGTCCAAATAACAAACGTCACAAGAGAACGTCATAATATAAATGTATCAAAATGTATATATTCGTAGCGTCGCAAGCTATCGTATGGCTGCAGGATAAATCTGACCCCCTCTGCACTCCGCCCTCTACCGGTATGTCAGCAAAGTTGTTCCCCTTTACGTATCCGTGACCGTCGGTATTGTGACATGTGCCTCCCAGCAGTTATTCTTCAGAGTCTTTCCTATCTCTTCAGCACGGGGCGGGTTTTTAAACTATGGATAACTGGCGTAAATATAAATCAAGTTATCATATTCCGCAATCTGATTAAAAATAGGTACCTATCCGATTATTTCCGAGTGAACGAGGTGCAGAAAAATCTAACCCAGGCAGCTGACGAAGTTCTTGCTCTCCATGAGCAATCACCGAAGATTATTATTTGCTCGGATAGGCACCTAAGTTGGACTGTGATTGGTTGCCAGTCTGACATGCGCGAGAGACTTGAGATACAGACCGTCCCAGATCTTAATTAGCGATGTGTCCGATAGAGGAGCAGTTATTAAGTCTGAGTTTTAATCAGGTTGCGTATTCTGAGAAAGGATCGGTAGTATTACATTTATGATAATTTATTCTGAAGAGACAGAAAACAGAGTGAAAGAATGAACTGCTGGGAAGCACACATCAATGAAACTGCCATAGCTATCAGGGCAGATCTATTGTTGAAGAATTAACTTCAATATGTATGCAGGTACAACATTCCCATGAATTTGTCACCTCAGAAGAAAATGTGACAAATTGAATGAAAACGAAAAGCTTAGGTTAACTAAAGTTAATCTCTAGCTTCATAGGCACTGTTACAAAAAACATGATGAGAGACATCTTCATTTTATCCAGCCAATTTCTACGTTCCCACTTCGAACTTCCCTTGATATATCTGGACCCCTTCAATGTTCAAATAACTTATAAATAGACACGAGACGTCACTGACCTCAAAAACATTTGAAATTCGAAATGGGTCGCATAAGAGCGTTATTGATTGGCTGATCTAAATAGTGGGCACCTTATTAGGAGGAAAGACGCCGCTAATAGAGGATGATATCACTCTACATGATTTCACTCGCAATCGATGTGTACGTTCTGATTGGTTCTTCTGTCGTTAGTAGGTGAAATTTATACCTCGAATTTTTAACACTGAAGGGGTAAGATAAATCAAGGCAGGTTCGAAGTGGGAACGTAGAAATTGGCTGGATAAAATGAAGATGGATGAGAGAGGGAGACTTTTTGTTCTTCGCACAGACCAAATATATCCTTTATTCCAGACATATGCATTAGTTTAATACAATTTAACTGAAACAAACAATGTTCTTTGAGTTACTTGAAGTCAGCCTTCAAAACCATTTCCTGCAAATGAAACAAGACAACAAACAAATACTTCACTTAATGTTCAGATCATTATATTTGAGACAGAATTGTGTGAAAAACAAGGATTTTTTTCTACATTTTTGTGATTTATTTAATTCAGCCTGCTTGGTCTAACACAAACAATATATTCAGCAATTTTGGGTTGGCCTCGCCTTTTTTTTTTTCGCATTTACATATCCCGGGTCCAGGTTTCAAGAGACTCCTACTATCACGAATTATAATACATCTACTATGATCTCTTATACCTGTTGTTCTGCGATCTCCTGCCGTCTGATGTCCAAGGCCCTCTGCTGCTCATTGGTGTGGTCCACTATATTCTTACCACCCATTAACAGTTTACTCTCCATGGCCTGAAATATTTACACCATCAGCTATATTATGTCCGTCATACAGGAGAATAAATAGTCAGTTCCAGACAGACTAGTGCTGCCTCCAAGATGGCTGTAATACCCACAGACAAACCATAATACCACAAGCGGTTAGTTACACTGTCTTGCTACCTGCCTTTTGATTGGCTATCTGTGAAATACATGCCTTATTGTTTAAAGAATAAAGCCCATTCAAGGGAAATGACAGAACATTGGTCATGAGTTGGTGTTTAACTTGATAGCTGAAGAAGGCTGCCTACATGAATGCTTCAAATACCACACATAATCAACCAAATATTTCATACACACTAGGCGCATGTAATCCCAACGTGGGCCATGTACAGATCGACAATCTTCTGGGGCGTGATTTGATTATCAAAACACTGGTGCCTGCTGGCTGCAGAAATGAAAGCTGCTTACTTATAGTGCCCGCTATTATGGGGTCAATTCAGTAACCATGCCAAGTTTTGTTCTATTTGTGGGTGTACTTTTGGGTTCCAATGTGGCAGATAGATGGTACAGATTACCATTATAAGGGATGCTAAGAAGACACACCTTTATCTTGAGAGCTAGGGTGTCCCGCACTTGTTGTTCTTTCTGCAGCTTATTTTCTTGACTCTGCAACTCAGCCAGGAACTGTTGCTTCTCCTACAAAACAAAGAGAAGCGTGTGAAGATATTCAATACAAACATTTCTTTGCAGAGGCCATCTTTTTTTTAAATAGCACAATTTATTATTTCACCCCAATCAAATGAATGATGGAGATTTTTGGGCAGCTTTAGATAACACTTATACATAAAAGTCTCTACTTGTCACTAATTGTGCTACTAACTTCTTTATGCACCTGAAGGCCAGACAGAGCTCTATGCACTGTAGCTATTGCTTCTATACTGGGCTTGTTCCATGCCAAATCCTCTTTCTAGGTGAGGAGTTATGAAAACATTGGACAGACTAAAGGATCGAAATGAACCACTCATTGACAGGATTGTAAATTTTATTTGTCATATTAAAATAAAATAATTCAATCAGTGGAAGTGCATTTTCCTATAACGTAAAAGTATCTTTGTAAAACCTATTTGGGATAAAGGGCAGTGATGGGATCATCATTCATCTCATCATGACGCTCGACACAAGCTGCAAGCATGACGCACTTCAGCAATGTTTCTCTTTGAGTGTCGTTGATATTCGTACTAAAATACTGATTAAAGTGATGATTTAAATTATATGGGGAAAAAGAATCTCACATTAATTCGATCAAGAGATGAAATTCCCTCTGGAGAAGGAAAATACATCCGAAACTCACCTGGCAGCTGGGTTGGGATGTATTTTCCTTCTCTCGAGTGTTACTTTTCATCCCATGATCAAGTTGTATAGAATCCTCTTATTCTCACCCAATCTGGGGATGATTGAATGTCGATACGGTTACTGAATTATTAGAGCACTATATGATATCTATGCCCCATTAAGAACAGATGTAATACCTCAGCAATCATGGTTTTGTCATTCATAATGGCTTTCTTCTCCTCTTCCAATTTCTCCTCCTGCTCACGTTGGAATGCTTCTTCATCATCCTCATCCCCTTCCTCATCATCATCATCGTCATCACTCACCTCAACTATCTCACCTGTAATATCATAATATCAACTATCTCATCCATAATATAATAATATCACTAATACCAATCGCCTCAACTATCTCCCCTGTAATATCATTATATCACTCACCTCAACTATCTCACCTGTAATATCATAATATCACTCACCTCAACTATCTCACCTGTAATATCATAATACCACTCATCTCAACTATCTTATCCGTAATATAATAATATCACTCATTACCAATCACCTCAACTATCTTACCTGTAATACCATTATATCACTCATCTCATTTATCTCATCTGTAATAACATAATATCACTCATTATCAATAACCTCAACTATCTCACCTGTAATATCATCTTAATTATCTCATCTGTAATAACCTAATATCACTCATTATCAATAACCTCATCTCACCTGTAATATCATTATATCACTCATCTTAATTATCTCATCTGTAATAACCTAATATCACTCATTATCAATAACCTCATCTCACCTGTAATATCATTATATCACTCATCTCATTATCTCATCTGTAATAACATAATATCACTCATTACCAATCACCTCAACTATCTCATCTGTAGTATCATTATATCACTCATCTCATTTATCTCATCTGTAATAACCTAATATCACTCATTATCAATAACCTCATCTCACCTGTAATATCATTATATCACTCATCTTAATTATCTCATCTGTAATAACCTAATATCACTCATCAATAACCTCAACTATGTCACCTATAGTATCATTATATTACCCATCTCAATTATCTCATCTGTAATAACATAAATCACTCATTATCAATAACCTCAACTATCTTACTACCTGTAATATCACTCATCCATCACCTCAAATATCTCACCTGTAATATCATAATATCAATCATCATCACCTCAACTATGTCACCTGTAATATAATATCATTCAACTCATCTCACCTGTAATATCACTCATTATCACTCACCTCAATCATCTCACCTGTAATATGACATCATTCACCTCCACTCTCTCACCTGTAATATCATATCACTCATCATCACCTCAACTATGTCACCTGTAATATAATATCATTCAACTCAACTACATGTATCTCACCTGTAATATCACTCATTATCACTCACCACAACCATCTCACCTGGAATATGACATCATTCACCTCCACTCTCTCACCTGTAATATCAAAATGTCACCAATCGTCACTCACCTCAGCTATCTCATCTGTAATATATCATTCACTATCACTCACCTCAACTATCTCACCTGTAATATCATATCACTCATTATCAATCATCTCATTTCACCTGTAACATCACTTACTATCTCACCTCAACTATCTTACCTGTAATATCACTCATCCATCACTCACTTCAACTATCTGGCATCTGTAATATCATATCACTCATCATCATCAACCTCAACTAAATCATCTGTAATATCATATCACTCATCATCGCTCACCCCAACTAACTCATTGTAATATCATAATATCACTCACCTCAACTCACTCATCTGTAATATCATAATATCGATGTAATGTATCAAAATCAACTTCAAATATTTCCTCACCATCAATCAGAATCACAAGTACCTCAACAAGTATAACAGTCACCTTAACACATGCTATCAGAGTCAATACTGAATCCGCCAGTCCTGACCCTGAAACAGGGATGGAGGGGAGGCGAGAAGAAATATTGCCATTTTTACTGAAATTTTCTTAAAGAAAGAATAGTTACGAAGTTGGATGTCGGTCAATCCTGCATCATTGTTAAACCTGTGCGCCATGCCTTTTTGAGACCACAGAGCTCCTTAGCAGTACAAACCAAGATGTTTCATGGGTGTAGGAGTTTGGATACATAGCAGTGAGTTATGGCATGCGAAATGCAAACCTAAACCACAAATCATGGCATGGTATTTGCATACCAAATTTGACAAAAATCCATCAAGAAATCCTCAAGTTATTGACTGGAAACCAAATTTAGATTTTGCCACCAGGTGGCATCATGTAGGCGCAAGTGGGTGACATGCAGTCACAAGTGACATCTCATGGCATGGTATCTGCATACCAAATTAGAAGAATGCGATGTGGAGTTCTCAAGTTATTATCCAGAAACCCGATTTAGATTTTGCCATCAGGTGGTGCCACCTGGAAGCGCAAGTGGGCGAAACACAATCCAAAGGGACATCTCATGGCATGGTATATAAATACCAAATTTGAAAAGAATCCGATGAGAGGTTCTCAAGTTATTACCCGAAAATGCATATAGGATTTTACCACCAGGTGGGACCACCTGTTGGCGAATGTAGTCAAAATGCAATCCCAGGTAGCACCTCAGGGCATGGTATATGCATATAAATTTGAGAAGAATTCGATGAGCGGTTCTCAAGTTATTGCCCGGAAACGAATTTCAGATGGACAGACAGACGAATGGATGGATGTACTGACACACGGACAGACAGACAATAGGAATCCAGTATACCCCCTATTATGTACAGGGGTATAAAAAGTGACAAGGTATCCACATATCTGTAGGGAAAAATATGTAAAGTTGTGATCTTATTGCCCTGGCCTGAAACTAAATGTCGGATGGGGCTTTTGTCCATTGGGGGATTTGTCTGTGTATTTTCTGTTGCTGGAGCTTTTGTGCAAATCCCAAAAAGAAAGCTGTACTGTTCTCCTATATATCTGTTCATCATTTTCATAGAATGGCTTTCATTTATCAGGTGGCGAGGACACATGATGTTGTTCAGTGTTAGAATTACTTTCATTATCAAGTTGGATAGATTCATTTCATGCATACCAAATACATCTTGAAGTTGTTTCATACATTTATTCAGAAGATATAGCAAGTAAATATTGAATTTATTCTGTATCATTCAAAAATAAAGCCTCTGTGTAGTATAAACTTACGATCTGAAAGGTGCTCTGCTGATAGTGGCACAAATGCATACCAAACTACTATTTATATTGAAGTGTTTCCAAGGCGTGGAAATTTCACAACTGAAGCATAACTGATTAAGCCAACTGAATAATTGGTAAATGGTAATTCACGAGCATGAAAGGTTGTGGAGAATTAAACTGTACATTTAAACTCCCATTACAGTTTCCAGCACATTACAGCTATGTGGTTATCTTCCCTAGTCCACTACCCTGCAGAAAAAGTTTTGGTGCATGTAGATTTATGTAGATCAGGGAAACATTTGCAACATTCCATGAATATTTTGGAAGTAGAATGGAAAGAAAACATTTATGGACACAGGGAAATGATTAGGTATAAAATGAACTGACCACCACTAGATTTTAGAAACTTCCCACAAGAAAGCCCATAATGCATAATGTTGGAATTGAACCATGATACAGATGGACCGAAAAGTGGACGGACAGACAGACAGAAAAAGACCTGACCAACGAAACGTACAAAAGGCACATCTACAGATTACATTCTATATCGGACAGAAGTTTCGTTGCCCTGCATTCAGTAGTTCTCAAGATATGGAGTCCTGGGGAAAAGCAGATGGATGGACAGTCACAGATGGGGTGACAACAATACCCCTGAGCTCAATCAGGCTGGGGGGTAAAAACAAACAAAAAACAACAGCAATTGAATATTTTCACTCTGGTAAAGTCAATGGCTACCATCAGCATTTCTTTTTGTCTTCTTCTTCTTTCCTTTTCTTTTCTTTGGCCCTCCTTTCCCTGTCAGCTGGGACTTTAACCTGAACAGACAAAATCAATTATATCTGGAAATATGTGACTGTATACTGCTTTACATATAATTGTGAATAATGTGTAGTACAGAGTAACAATTGTTCGGGATGTGATTTCAACTCTAAAATACTGAGAGTTCAAAGATGAAATGCAGCTGAAATTAAGATTCTTCAGTTTTTCACACATTTTACCTTTCCCAATATGTAAGTTTTTTTACTAGTGTATGTAAATCACGTAAAACTAATGTCTTTTGACAAAACAGTTCTATCTGCCACAATAGGTGCCTTTATAATAGAATACCTTGCAATCTCTTCTTGAAATTCCCTCAACAAAGCATCTTTAGGATCTTCATTAATTTTGGGTTTGTTCTTGATGTCTTTAGCTCTGTTTGCATACCTGAAATAAAAAATAATGCCAACTGCAGAATACGAGTTAAACGTGAGGATTTGAAAAGGTATTTTCATGTATGATGGGTATTTTTCTCCTTTGATAAAATATCTTATTGTCTGGTCTGTGGGCAACAGATACAAACAGTTTGCCCCACCAGTTTGAAACTTGACAATCACAAACTCAGCATAATCACAATGAACTTAAGAGAGTTGTCAGTAAATAGTTCTACTAGATAGGTTAGTACAGGCTATAAAAGAGTATATTTTAATGCCCTTGCAAATTTATGCAACTACCTAGGAAATGAGGTTTACCTCCCTTACAGGGTTGCAGCCAGGCAGGGTGTGTGCCCTTCATATTTTTTTTTTAAATAATCCACAAAATACAGATAGAATTCAGACTACAAAATAATATGCAAACCTAAGAGTAGATAGAGATTCATCATAGTTATAGCTGGCTGGTCCAATATTTGCCACCATCACAGTCTTGGCATTGCCTCCCAGAGAATCTGAGAATTGAAAAGTAGATATAAAATTGAAGCAGTTTACATTTGGGCAAAGGTACTGAATTTATAGGTAGAGGATGCAAGATCACAGAACATCAATCAATGCAAATGTGGATAAAAAGCTATTCTATCAATAATTCACAATGATTCAATGTAACTTGTGACATATTGATTCAGTTTTAAAGGGATGGGATCAAGGAGTGGGTGGATGGTAGGGTGAGAGATTAAATGAAGTTCTGAGGGTCTTACACTACTCCTGTCCACACCTTACCTTGTAGAAGTCTTGTTAACTTGGAATCCCTATAAGGAATGTGGGTACTCTTCCCATCAACCAGAGCTGATATCACATTTCCTAAAGCTGATAGTGACAGGTTGATTTTGGTAGCCTCCTTGAGTCGATCGCCCTAAAAGAGAGAGAGCAGTGTTATCAGACAAGGATCTGGCACTGGTCAACAAGGCAACAATACAATTCTGTAAATTCTCTCTACAACTTAGAAGGTGTACACACCCAGTGTTCAATTGCACCATTTTACAGATGGGCATCAATGATGGACATTAATAAAGGGCTAATGTCACTTTCAACAATCATTCAGTCATCACAAGCTTTGGGTCCGATACTTTTTCTCATATGGGCCCTATTCCTTTTTACACTCTGGTTCCCCAGCCACTAAGTTACAACAAGCCATCTATGGAGCGGAGGCCTTAATATTCTTACCATGACCTGGGGTATGCACACCAGGTCAATCCCAATGAGCAAGATCTGAACATGGTAATGGTTGAGCAGCTTCCAGCGAAACAATTCCTATTCACAGACACGTGGTCATATTATACATGTACGTACAGCATAAAGTTAACACGCAGACTTGTCAATGACATTTCTATTCTAACCTGGTCTTTCGGATCTCATGACATTCCAGGAATGCAAAGTGACCCCGCTGAATACATGTACATTATGATGATGATGTTAAACGAGGTAATCTTACCGTGGATCCTGTCTTTGCCTGTCTCTCACTACCAGCAAGGTCAACAAGGTTCAATCGTCCCACTCTGATATGGTTCTCCTCATCTTCACCAATCTACATTATACAAACAAACACTTGTATACAAGACATGGACACAACATTGCTGAAGCTCTGAATACACCATTGATAAAGGTAGTGACTGGAGGTCAAACATGTTTGTTGGGGCTTGGAAGATTTTGAACTAAAATCTGGGCTGGTGGGTTGGACAATATTTTTTATTTCAGGTCAAGTAAATGTATAGGAGATGGCTGTAAGTTTGTACAAGTATGTTTTTCAAATGTCAATAAAACAGTTTGGGTTACAGCCTTTTAGCTGAGTCAGTCGGATTACCGCAAACAAACTCTATATTACAATTCTTGGCTGATGTGATATTGGGAGCATATTGATAAGCAGCAATAACCATTGACAAGATGGGGAATACTGCAAAGAAAGTCGGTGAGGCCGAGTGTATCTATCTTGTCAATGGTGATTACTGCTTATCAATACGTTTCCAGTATCACATCAGCCATGTCAGCCCAGAAATGTAATATATAGTTTATTGGGGGTAATCCGACTGACCCAGATAAAAGGCTATCACCCAAGTTTTCACTGACATTTCAACTGCTTGACCACTGTCATGCCCCTCGTGCACAGTGCTCTGCAATACAGGCCTGCCTATCACTATTTACCTCACTGCACTCAACAGTAATGACGAAGATGGCATGTGACCGCGAACTGTGCTCATTCATTTGCGTTGACCTATGGAAAAAAAGTAGACAAATGTACGGAACAGATTTTCATATTGATATTCGAATTTGTTTAAATCTCTGTAGTTTCTTGAACTTGGCAAGGCGACCTATGCTGGTAATTTCAGAATGTCAAAAGGCAAGATAATCCTTAATCTGAGATACAATTGCCAAATTGGGTTCAACATATCCAGTTGCTAAATGTAGAAAGCTGTGAATTTTGACTAGACTTGCATCTTGTTCATAAAAATTCACATTAAAAAAAAAATTATTATTATATTTGGTTGCCATTCAGGAATTAAACATTGAGGATAAAAATACACTTTTAATATGCATCTGAGGTAGATATACAAGAAGGTGCCCAAAACATAAAATGGACGAAATATCACATAATTTCAAAATGTGCATGCATCAGAAAGTGATTTTAATAAATGATGTTCGGAGTACATGTACATATGTTAATCACTTGAGAGCCTACTGTAACAGAGTGACTTACCCCACTACACGATTTTGATTGCCTACATTCATTACATGCTCTATCTCTTTAACACTTTTAGTGACAAATGAGGAGAGATCCTGCAAGAAAACATTGAAAGGATGAACAAATAAACTTATTACATGGTGATCATGTAAATCATCTTCAGCATGTAAAATGCTACTTTGACTATGGACAATAAGAACACATTTGTCTAGACAGAAGAAAATGTAAATTTGTTCAAATTACAATCAACCATCTATTACATGTTTTTCATAAAATACATATTTTCCTTCTGAATAACCATGATAACCTCAGAAACCACATCTACTTTTGACTACTTACCAACAGGGACAAATTCATGAATTGCATTGTCATAGTGACACAGGCATCATGTATGTTGAACAAGTTGTTAGGCGGTCTTACCTTTACATAAACTCCTGTATCAGGCCTTTCCTTCAATTCCAAATGTTTGCGTTGTTCTTTGGATAATAGATCTCTGATCTCCTCCTACAACAAACAACATTAATTTCACTTTTGGCCCAGAAATAAGTGGCAACCTGTCATTCAGGTTACAGTTGAGTAGTGAACAGCAGCCAGATAACCAACAAGAGCCAAAATTGACTATAATATAACCAGCATAACATTCAACCAGATTTTAATTGGGATCGCAACTATTACCTTTGCTGTCTGATGATGAGGTTTTAATGTCACGTTTATTTCATTCATACGGTGACAGCCAGTTTGGTTGGTGGAGGAAGCCGGAGAACCCAGAGTTATCCAATGCCCACTGCCAAGTTTGCTGTCTGAGAATTCAGTGACAATTGACCATTTGACATCAGAATCAACAGGATTTTATGTTGATGTTACAGTATATCTGAAGCACACATTCACAAAAAAACCCTTATTTTTGGAACACCTTGACTTCAACTTTGGTATGTGACACGTCGTCTCATCTTAAAGTATGCTCTCACAAAAAAATTCAACTGTAGATAGAAAACCGCCACAGATATAGATCTGACAGAAATCACCATCACATAATACATGTACATTACGTCTGCTTTTTGATGGGTATGCAAAAAACTGATAACACCAACACGCAAAAAGCCTGACCATGCTGACAGGTTAGCATCTCCAATTGCTAATTGGAGAATGACCCCCCTTTTTTTGAAAATTTGGGGAGAGCAGACACTTACCAGATTTTAAAAAAATGGTAAAATCACTAGGAGGTCTAGTGCGTAGACGGGTCCGCAACTGACTGGGCAGCCACCAGGGGTCCCAGTGAGAAGATGTCCCGTCGTTGGAGCGTCAGATCCCGGAGGTAGTGAGACACGAAGGTAACATTACTCCTCCAGTAGCAGGCCCTCATTATGTCGGACACGGATCTATTGGTCCATAGAGGCCAGGATGCCGCCATGGCCCTGACCTCATGGGCGGAGACCTTGGACAAGGAGATAACCTCAGGTGGTACGTCCGTGTACGCAAAACGAATAGTCTTGGCAAGCCAGGAAGATATAGTATTTTTAGATATCTCCTGCTTGGAAGAGGGCCCAAATGGGATGAAAAGACGCACCCGCCCAGCTCTCATATGCTCCACACGTGCCAGGTAACAGGAGAGAGCTCTGACGGGGCACAAGACTCTGTCATCGTCAACAGCCGCGGACAGGATGTTGGACAGAGCCGGGATGACGAACTCTCTCGGAAGATTGTCGTAGAGCGACTGGTTCTTCGCAACAAAATCCGGGAGAGTAGATAACGCCACCCAGGTCCACTTAGGGTTGTATCTCAAAGACCTGAAGTCCAAGGCATGGATTTCTGATACGCGGGCGGCGAGGCAAAGGCAATCAGAAATACGGTCTTGTAAGATAGAAACTTCAACTCACAGGTGCCGATGGGTTCGAAGGGCGGCTCAGAGAGCCGTCTCAGAACCAGAGCCAAATCCCATTTAGGAAGCTGCGGCGTCGGAGTAGGCCTCTCCACCCGAAAGGAACGACGAAGGGCAGAAAGGTTGACGTCGAGTGATGGGTTGACACCTGTGATCAATTGAAGTACCCTGGAGATAGCGGACCGATAGCCGTCGACCGTGGCCGGAACAAGCTGCCTGTCATGGAACAGATGCAAAAGGAAGTCTGCTACCTGGTGAACAGTGGCAGAGGTTGGAACAATTCCACGTCCAAAACACCAGGTAGCGACTTCCACTTGTTCTGGTACACCGCAGTCGTTGATGCTCTGGTGGACCGGACCATCCTTTCGGACGCTTCGACAGAAAATCCAGCCTCAACGAGCTGATGCTGGAGCACTTGAACGCGGTCAGTTGAAATAGACCGGGATTCGAGTGATACAGGCTGGATCTCGGCTGACGAAGCAGGTTCCACCAAAGCGGCAGCCGACGAGGCACGTCTATGAGAAGATCCATCAGGTCTGGAAACCAAGGGCGAGTGGGCCACCACGGAGCCACAAGGTAGACCATGCACGGCTGTGCTTGGATCTTCCGGAGGACTTGTGACAAGATTGCTGGCGGCGGGTAGACGTACGCAATCATGTCGGACCAGTCCAAAGACAGGGCGTCGACTGCCAGGGCTGCTGCATCCGGAACGGGAGACACATAGGCCGGCAGTAGATGGTTCCAACGGGTGGCGAACAGATCTACGTTCGGCGTCTCCCATATCCGAGACATCTGGGCTAGGATGTCTTCGTGGAGCTGCCATTCGGTCGCTATTATCTGATTCGGTCTGGACAGTGCGTCGGCTAAGACGTTCAGATGACCGGGAATGTGGCGAGCTCGCACAGAAATTCCGTTCCGGAACGACTCCATCCGGAAATGAGGAGGCGGGGCCAAGAAGTCCTTGTTCAACCGACGCAGGTTTATAACCATACGCATTTCGGTGGTGTTCTTCTTGGGGACCAGGAACACCGGAGAATAAAAGCCCGGGGACAGATCGCTTGGCGGAAGTTCTATAGCTGCACCCTTCACTACCAACTTGTCCACGGACCTCTGAATCTCCATCAGGTGCTCCCGACGCACTGGAATTCGAGACGCCCTGGGTGACGTAGTCAACGGGGGAGTTGTGGCGAACTCCAGCCGATACCCATGACGTAGGGTGTTCAATACCCACGAATCCGCCTGGATTGCCTCCCAATTCCTCCAAAACCTTACAAGTCTCCCGCCTACCGGAAGTGCCGGATCTGGTGGAATTGGGAACAGCGGCAACGTGCGGTCTCGCCATGCAGAAAGCACATCTGCATGGCCCGTGTCCTCATTTCTTGGAAGCTTTGGCGGACTTCCCTTTTCCGCCACCACGCTTAAGAGTGGCCGCTCCCCCCTCCCTTCGAACCTCCGCCGGATTTCGAAGAGGAGGGTATATCCTTCTTGGCACCAGCCCCGGAAGAAGAACTTGAAGATGAAGCTTTCTTCGGGGCCGAGGAAGACGACGTCGAGGCCTCAGGGGCCGATCGCTTCCTCTGTTGCGGTCCAAAGTAAGAATGTGTGGTCCTGGCAGCGGACATTTCATTCTGCAGCTCAGGTAGTACACCGGCAAACAGAAGTCCTGAGGCGGGGGACTGCTCCCTAAAGGTCGATCTCACACTGGACGGGGTATACGTAGGCAGGGCCGAAAACAGTGCGAGACGCCTTAAGTGTACAAACATAGCGGACATGAAGACTGAGGATGCCATCAAGTCCGCGTCTGCACGCGCAGCTGCCGTCAGGAAGTCCTTCATCAGGTTGACGTCATCCACCGGAACAGATACATAACCGGAAGGCGACGTTTGAGGTATACGATTAAGGATCGTGTGAATGGCGTAAAGAAACCAATCGAGATGGGAAGTAATCGCTACCTCCTGTCTAGAAGTGTCCTCCAGTAGACAAATCTGACGGACAGAAAGAGAAATGTCTTTCTTCGGCGGAGTAACTCCAAGAAACTGATCGAGTTCTGGTTCCTGGACTGCTGCTCGATCATGCCAAGGTGAACCGTGTACTGAATACGACCGGAACACGGGTCGCTCCAGCGGGAAGACACCAGTAGATTTCTTAAAAAGAGATCTAGAATCCTGTTGTCGTTGCCTCTCACCTTGGGTCTTAGGAAGTGAGAAGGTGTCCCGCATGCGTTCAGCACATTCAAAGACGGCCCTAGAAGGCGGAAGTGACGTGCGATGTGACAGCTCTTGTCGGTGATCAGACATCGCAGTGACCCTTCTGGATTCTACAATTGGCGGAGGAGTCATATCCGGAAACAACTCATACAGGCGAGCCAGTGTATCAGAGTAACTGGACGCGGCGAGGTCCGGATCAGCATCAAACAAGGAAGTCCGTCTCAGCGTTATTCACTGTCCCGGGATTCACAGGGGTAAACGTGGGCACAAACGAGGGAGGTGTAGGTCTACTACCCTGCGAGAGATCAAGTGGTAGCGGAGGATGGGAACCGGAAGTCGGCCTCCTTGATGATACGGGGCGAGGTTGATAGCCAGCCCACACGGGCACCGGAAGTGGTGTAGGGGATGGTGGTGGAGGCATCAACATGTCACGCTGTAGGGCTGCGAAGTCAGCAGACAATCTATTAAACCTATCAAAGAGGTTGGCAGGAATAGATGTTGCTGGAGGACACTGCCTATCAGAAGGAGGAAGTAAGGCAGAACCGGAAGCAGCCGCATACTGGGACATCGCCGGCCTAGCTGGGTATCTAGGCAGATGTGGGTGAGCAACCCTCACTTGTCGTCTCGGTATAGGTGCATGATATGGCATAGCATATCTGACAGGCCTAGGAGAAGGAGAACGGAAGTGAGCACCCGATGTACCGGAAGTCGGTCGTGTAGGAATACGTGCAGTAGGAAACACGTGACGTGGTACATCAACAGGTCGGACTACAGAAGCCACAGAAGGGTATGAAGTAGGCCTATACACTACACTGCGTACAGGAAGCGGAGAGTACGGCGGTGCAGCATAGGGAGCCGAAAGGTATACACCGATGACGTAACCGGAAGTCTGTTCATCGATGACGTTACTCTCGTATCATACATCGACGAATGACCCGGAACCCCATAACCAGATGCATAGGCAGGAACATCATACGCAGAGGCAGTCCTATAGTAGGATGAAGTAGTCGACGTCGGAGCATGCGCAGAAACAGCAGCGGAAGTTCCGATGTGATACGATGATACCGGAAGGTAAGACGATACCGGAAGGTATGAAGTCAATGGTTGCATATAAGCATCCGAGATACTCGGAGCTACCGTTGGCCGGAAGTCATAACTGGACACAGGCATGCGTTGACGCTGGTCCGGTTGAGAAAGCTGCGGGGGAGCTGACAACGGCTGTTGTAAAGGCGCCCCGGACAGTCTGGGAACATTCAGTAGGGAATGGCCAGAAGCAGCAAAACCGGAAACGGGTGTAATAATCACCGTAGACTGCACTGGGCGAGGTGATATTACGGTCGCAGGAGCAGCTGACATCTTCGTAGGTAGTATAGACATAGATGAGCTGCGCCGAGATGAAGACAGATTCTCCGGAAGTGACGAGTCCTTGACCACGGAAGTCACAGTCTCCGGGTTGACAATCCGAAACAGGGGACCCTCAGTCGGAAGTGACGTCACAGAGGTGGGGTCAAAGTTGGCCGCCAAGGTCAAGGTCGTCCCGTGCAGTAACTTACCTGCGGGACGGCCGCCATCTTTGTTCCCCACCTTGGTCCCTGAAACAGAATTAGTACATGGAGGAGGAGAAATACTGACTACATTCGGCAAATTACTAGATGGAGTTACTCTCAAATCATGCGTAACGGACATATCAAGAGAGGCAGACTCGTCTGGCTCGTTCACAGGAGAGCGAGACGGAGAGTCGACCAAGCTCTCGGCACAATCGAAGCCAGGCAGGGGCAAAACTTCACTGGCATATGAACCGACAAGATATTGTTGGAATACGTCGTCGGTCCACAGCTCGCATTCTGCACATTTGGCAAACTGATCACACCAGACCCCTCCACACGGCGGACAAGCTGAATGCGGATCCGTCGTGGGTTTGGATCGTCCACATACAACACAAAACACGGACGCCATCTTTATTATGATTCGACAATACTCCCTGACGATATTTGAAGTCCAGGTAGGTCTCGAATCCAGGAATTTGGTAATATTCCTTCTTCTCTCTCAAGGTAATATCTCAGGAAATCTCCGTAGGTAATCC